>JAQIWK010000207.1:0-20397 GCA_034695265.1 Dissorhina ornata | reverse complement strand
AGTGGACTCGATTGGCGTGTTTTGGACGGCGAAGTCAATAGACGTAATGGGATGTGCTTTCTTATAGTCACTTCGAGTCCATCGTCGAGCAGTCTTTTACCGGTCGGTGACTCTTGTATTTCATTCAAATCAACAAAACATCGCATAAAAGAGTCCCGAACTTTGGGTACAGAAAACTCGTTGCAGGCCTTATGGACGCGAGTCATCTGCGGTGAGTCGGGAAATGACTCAAATAGACGCAGCCGTAGCGGTAACTCTTCATTAATGCCGGCCAACTGTTCCCTGGCTTTCAATTGCTTGACTTTTTTGATGTCTTCGTCGAGTTCTAAGTTGTCGAGAATGACCGCAACGAACAACGATAACACAATCTATGGATCAATTCATTTGTTTGTTTGTTAATTAAATTTATTCTATAATTTATTTCAAAAAACTTACCAAAGATACAAACAAATGATATAAAATAAAATATATGGCAACTAATGGGCCAATACTTTTTGATGATCTCAGTATTGTTTCGTTCATTACTTCAGTCCATCCTTCTTGGGTTAAGATTTGAAACATTGACATAAATGCCTGTAAAATAAATGGCAAAATTTAATATGTATTTTAATTTAAATTAAAATGTAAGCCTACCTCTGGAAAGGCCTGAAACTTTGTATATTCATGTTTGCCTAACGAGCAAAACAATTGCATTGATATTGAAGACGTGACAATAAGCAAACACATGGTAAATATGATAAGTGATCCCAACTTCTTTCCCGGACCAAAGATCTTATAAACAAAGTCTTCTAAAACGGGCGACGCTTTGATTAAACGAAAAATCCTCAACACCTGGAAATAGACTAACGGTCCGGACATATAGAATATGGGTATTATATGAATGGTTGAGCCGACGGCCAGAAATAGCTCCAACTTGTGAAGAGATCGCCGAATGTACGGCCGATAGCCATAACACCACACTTTAAGTACGGCTTCCAAATCAAAGAGTAAAGTGAATCCAACTTCTAATGGATATAAAACCTTGTAATAGTGATCACGGGGTCGGCCCGAGTGTTCAAACTTAACGCTAGACATGGCTATAGCGTTGGCCACAATCACAATCATTATAAATATCTGAAAGGCGGCAGTACTGATGACCGCTTTGATAATACGCGGGGCCCGCGACTGGGTCTCCGATTCGGTCACTTGGATTAGACGCCATTGAGTCTCGCCTACGAGTGTGGATGGAGTGGCTTCGGTGGTGATCTGCGCCCTCTCGCCCCACATCTGTTGAAACTGAACACGAATTTCGTTGAATGTTTCGGTAATGACGGCAATGAAGACATTCTTGACCAGCCAGGCCAAGAAGAATATCAATGTCACAAAGTAAAACGATGCCCGTATTGCGTCCAACGAGTCCATTGCCGCGTACATCACGTGCGACCAGCCCTCTTGAGACGCCGATTGATATACGGTAAACAAAGCGTGGGCTAAGTTATCAAAACCTGAATAACCACTTGAATTAGTGATCTCAACGCACATCATCTTTGGTGGACATTGATGTCCACGTGATTTAGTGGGCGAACAGTATGTGTCGGGAATAGCCAAGTGTTGAATGGCTGGCATATGATCTATAGTGTAGTTGTCTTTCATAACGCAGTGATGATCTAATCGGGAGAAGAACTGAACGCCTAATAAACCAAATAATGATAGGAAGAACAGGAAGAATAGCGTCACGTTATAGATCTGTTGCGATGACCGCAAGAATATCTGTGTAATGCGTGCCCTCGGCATCGAAAAGGACAGGAAGACCCGCACCAAACGCACCATTATTAGTGGTCGCGGCGCCCGTAGTATCGATGTCGGCGAGTACTCCTTCACGTGTCCCGTCATCTCGAACACGTGTAAAGTGAGTGAAATATACAGACAGAACAGCATTACGGCGTCAAACTGTGACCACCGGTCGTGCGAATAGACCCGCATTCCTCGCGAGTGAATCTTTGACACAAATTCTGCGCTGAATACCAGCGTAACGAAGACATCGATGACAAATGTAATGTACAGAAGTATGGGTGCCTTTGAAAAGGTGTAGGAAGTGTTGAGAGACACCGATACCAGTGATAGAAAGGCACACAAACGCATGAATCTTCTCATGTGAACCGATTGCCACCACAGAGTTGTCGCTCGAATACATTCTTCCACTTCGGGTGCAAATGATGTCTCGCGTAACGACTGCTTTCGGCCCAACATTTTGGCCAATTTGTGGACACAAAACACAATCAATCAATTATTATCATTTAGATGATGGCCTCCATAATGTCATCACTCATTGATCATCACTCACAGCATCCTATCGATCGATACCATAGTATTTACATAAGTCTTCAGACGCCTGCGCTCATTGGCATCGGTTCCTAACAAATCACACTGACTTTCAATATTTCTTATATTTTTTCTTTTAATTTTGTTTTTTATTCAAAATTTAAATAATAATTAAGTATTAATTAAACTTATTTTATAGTATATTTATAAATATTAATATTTCTCTAAAACACACTTAATATTTAAACTCTAACTGTATTTTTATTGTATTAATTAAATACTTTTATAAAGTTTATTCAAAATTTTTAATTAGTTTTTTAAGGAATTTGAATATTTGTAACTAAAGTATAATTAAATTAAATTAAAGTGCACAAGTATAAATTTATTTAGAAACTGATATGCTTATGTGGATGATTGAAATTAACAAGCTCAAGTTAAGTTAAAAGTTTGTGTATACAGAGTTGTACTAACATCTAAATGTTTTTAATGTGACGCATGAAGATGTCAAACAGATGTATGTTTTTGATTAGTGACCAGTTTGGACGGGTCGGTGTCTCCTTTGCTAATTGTAAAGCTCACTCCTTCAACACCTTTCATGTCATTGTTTGTCTATTGTATTCATATTCAAACATTTAGTATCCAAAATAATTAAATTTTTTGTTATGATAAATGAATATTACTTTTCCGTTTGATGAATATAATTGGTGTTGTCGTGACTTAATCCATGGAAACAAGTATTTGGTGATGGGTGACATTAAGCTAGGATCCATTGAATCATTTGTCTTTCCTAATGTAGTTTTAATCAAAATGTTGACACTATTTAACAAACTGTTTGCATGATTACAAATATGATTTACAAACCTATGCATAAACTGGCAATTATTGTCACAATTAAGCAAATCATGAATCCAATAACCGTCATAAGTAAATATGAGATGTGAAAGAATTTACCAAAACCTCTGCCAAAATATATAACAAATAAATGATATACAAATACTTGTAATGTATTAAATTGATTGATTGAAAACAAACTCTGGATTATCATAAGATGGTATGAATGAAGAAGTTGGTAAAGCATTGAATCGAGAGTAAGCATCTTTGAGGACTTGGACGGGACAGGCGTCCAGACTTGTGGGCAAAGATACCTTCGGTCGCGGGATTATTAAGGATCCGATCGATAGTATTAGACTAATACTAACTCCACTAATAAAGCCCAGTAATGACCCCTTAAATGAAACATTTTCAAAAATTTAGTTCAAATAATACATAAATAAATATATATATATATAATTGATTACAGGTGCAGTGGCGTATGGATATAAAATGCCTAATGTGAACAGGGCAAATAACGGGCCAACCATTGAGCCACATAGTGACAAGGATGCTTGTAAGACAGTGCCCGCATTTCCCACACCAAATGACATGATAATTGCCAATATGCCATATGACATCGCTTTGAATATTCAATAATCAAATATATAACTTAATTTTGTTTTGTATTAAATTTAATTAAATTACCGATCAGTTTAGTTATAGTGAGCGCATGTTTTTCACTTTTAATTTTGATCCGATCTTTTAATAGGTCTTCCCACGTGACCGCTGCCAAAGCGTTAAAGCCCGACGATAGGGTACTTTTAAATAATATTTAAATTTTAACAATTTATTAATCATTTAAATTATAAAACTTATTTATTGAATACCTTAGTGAACCACTGAAAACGCAAGCGACAAACAGTCCTGGTAAACCAGGATATTTAGAAAGCGTATCCATCACAAAGTATGGCATCAATTGATCATGTCGTTCAATTAGACCTAGAGTAACTGGGTCACAAGCGTGATATTTGGCAAAGATTACCATTCCACATAATATAGCCATTATAGCTAATATAATAAGTCCAGGTAAATTCCAATATAATGTTCTGTATAAATTGAAATTATTTAATTTAATTATAATTTATAATTAAGGTCAAAGTTTAAATTATAAGTGAATACCTTTTAGCTTTTTGAGGCGATCCCATACTACAGTATCTCTGAACCTGGGTTTGCGTCACACAATAGGTTGCACTCCATATAAAGGTTGTGCCGATTATGACATTCCAGAAGTTGTCGTGATTGTAGAGATCAAACTTCATGCTAACCATTCAACCAATTTAATACAATCATTGTTTAATTTATTACTTAACATAGTGTTAATAATACAATAATTACTTAAAGAATTTGAGTCTCCCTCCTTTTTCATTGATATCCCATACTTGTCTCACTCCTCCCGCTTCTATAACACCCTTTTCATTGATTATAATTTACAAATTATACAAACAATTCAAATATAATTACTAATTATTAATTAGTTATATTTTGTAAATTACTTGAACGATAACCATTATAACTCCCAAAAACATTAGTATACACTGTAAGACATCTGTCCAAATGACTGCTTTGATTCCTCCCTTTAAACATACATTTTAAAAAAATATTTAATTATTTTTAATATTTTAGTAATAATTATGAAAATGATGATAAAATGTACTAACAATTGATGTGTAAAAAGTACATATAATTCCAACCACTAAAATAGATGTTGGTATCGAAAGTGGAGTTACTATTATAAAAGACAAAGTTTAAATAATAATTATAATTTATTTAAAAAATTAAAGTTATTAATTTTGTAATTTTAATAACTTTTAAAACCTCTATTGAAGTGTTAAGCAGGTTATTTAAAGTTTATTTTAAATAATTTACTTTATATTGATAATAATCATGAAATAAATTAATTGGAAATATATTGCTTAAATACTAACGGCCGGGCAATTAAAAAAAACTAGTAGTAATACAAATTCAATTAAGTTACCTGAACTGAGCGCCAGTGCGGGTCCGTATAACACGACTGCCATGTAAGGAGTCTAACAATTAATAATATTTTACAATTTAATTAACAGTTAATAAAGGTTTTCTAATTACAGTGGTTAAGAGAAAACCAACAGTTCCGGCCAAACGTATATAATCGGCATTAAATCTTTTTCCTAAATACTGAATAGTATTTTAAAAATAAATTTAATAATTATAAACTAACAATTAAAAAGTTAGATGTTTAAAATATACCTCATTAACGCTTAATAAACCAAGTTTATAATAGATGGGCATAAATAGCTCGGCGGCCAACACAACAGCTATGATGATTGAAAAGATTTGAAGAGAAAATTGTGTCCCAACTTGATATACCTCTGCGGGTAAACCAAGTAAAGTATTGGTTGACATAAAGCTGGCCACCAATGAGAGGGTGACCGGGAATAGTCCCAACTGACGATTGCCAGTAAGAAACTCTTCATTTGTGGCATTATTTCGCGATTTAAACCAAAAAAATACTCCAATCAGTGAAGAACTTATCAATAGTAAGCTAAACACCAAGTAATCAATTATTGAAAAATTTGTTTCATTCAACATTTTTTATAAGTTATAAATAAATATATATTTAATTTTATATAAAATTTAATAATTTATTTGAGTAATTTAATATATTAATGTCATAACAATAACTGGATATAAATACATATGAATTAAATATAATATCACTGATCAAATAGGAATTTATAACATTTGAATAAATAAATATAAATTATTTAATTATCAATTCACACAAATAAATAATTGTATTAATAAACACTTAAAAGTGTAAATTACTGAATAGTTAACAAGAATATAAATAGTATTAAAATAAATAGTTAAATTATTGCACTTTTAATTGTTATTGTAATTTATTTTACAACTTTTATTAAATTGAAAACTTTTTTAGTCTAGTTTATTTAACTTATAGTTTAGGTATTTAATTTAATACTATTACATCTGTATTTAATTCAACAAATTTTGTTTGATATTTCACACCATTTAGAAGTTAATTCTTAATCAAAAGCAAGATATTTTCAACTATTTAAAAGTTTGTTATACATATGTATTGTACAATATTTTACCCAATAATTTAATGTAATCTGTCACACGTTTAATGTCAGATTAAAATGCAATTAAATTATCTATAATTAGTATAAATAATTATGTTTTAAATCTCATGTTTTATAAATATTAACATTAAAGTTATCATGAAAACAAATGTAGCATTTGTCTGAAAAGTGATCTAATCTATAGTTTATAAAATATGTTATGTAATTATTTAAAAAGTTAATTTATTATAAGCCAATTATTTAGCAGTAAACTACTACTAATTTATATTGAATATAATAAATAAAATTAGACAAAAATGTACACAAAATGTACTTGGTATGATTACAACACAATAGATGATCGTTTCTGAACCTCAATGAATGATTGAGTAAACATAAGAAGTCTGTGTCGTAACCGCATATTGCGAGCCCTGACATGTTGGTTGACAATCTCTTCGGTACAGTCGGATGGAAACCATCCCTTTAGGCCATCCCTTATCCTCTGGCCCTCATACCAGCCTATAGTTAAATGTTATATAAATTAATTTAATATATTATAAATAGTTAGTTAAACAAACCATCTTTCATTTTGCGGCAAACATTTAAAACATCAGTTTCTTCTAAACTAATTTCGTCGGTCTGTTGAGCACAATAACTACGAATGCACTGGACTTGAGGGCAATCTAAACAGTATTCAATTAACTAATTACTAATTAATTTGTTAAATAACTGAATGTATGGTTTGACTTAAGCACTTACCCCACTCTTCGTAAATCACTTCATTTGGGTTATCAGATGAGGGCTGAGACACGGCTTCAATCCAACGAAGTTTTTCACTTCTATATTGTGAATGTATTATATAAAATGTCAATGTAAATCAACTTGGTAATTAGGGCTTAAAATTACTCTAAATTAAAATGTATGGTATATTCAGCGGTCTTAGACTCGTGATTGTGCAGCAAAACAAGTTGAGCCAAATTCTGGTAGTTGGTAGGTATGGCTACGCTAACCGGTCCGACGGGACCAATGCCTTCACCACTAGCGCTCAAAGATATCAATTGTACGGTATTTCGGGAACAATAATCAAATACCACATAATTGGTATCGCTATTAATTAAATTTTATAAGTTTACAAATGTTATATTAAAACAATGAAAACTAAATTGTTATGAATTGTAATGCAACCAAACCTTTTCTTTTTAGCCAAAATCAATAGATCACTAAAAAGAAATAAATATATTGAAGACTTATTCCACTTGAGAGTAGATTTTCCAATTGTTTTCTTTCCTGATAATTGTGAACATAAATTGCTAACTGAACCACTTTTAACTAAATTTAAAAATTTGTAATTTATTTAATAAATGATTGCTTTTTTGAGTGTAATATGAAATACCTAGATAACGAGCTCCAGAAACTATGGGATAACTTTTAATTTTGGTCTTAAAGTGCAAGACTTTCTCGATTTCAATCAATTCCTGCATTCGTTGAACTTTTTTAGTTTCTTCGTTACATTTGCGGACCAATTGATTAACAATTCCTAATGTCTTTTGCGTTGACTCTAGTATTGGACTGCTTTCGGATAATTGCTGACAAACAGCGTCTATAAGTAGCGGATAGCGAGTGATGCGCTATTAAATCAGAAATATATGTTTAATATAGGTATGTATTAAAGATAACCGTACGATAACCATGGTTAAGATAACCACTTAAGAAAGGTATGTATATATTGGTGGTATACCTGCATGGGTAGCATAAGAAATGAGAGTAGTGTTTGATTTTGACAAATTTGATTGGATTCAAGGCGTTGAAGTACATCAACAAATTGAGGTCTTGATTGTGTCAATTGAGTTAACAGTTTTTCCTGATCCCTTTGATAGGCACAGTAACGTATATAAGGCTGTAAGTGATTGACAGCATAATCACATAAAATATCGCAAACATCATACAAAAGTATGTTTTGTTCAAAACGTTTTTCCAGTGCTGACAGGAAACTCAAACTGGCATTTGATATATCGCTTATGTTGGAGAATAAGCACTTCTTTTCCCGATTGGTTAACATTTGCTGATTATTATCATTAAATTCAATACAATTTGAGAAATGAGTGACCAATATATTGATACTTTTATAATAGGAAGCTTCAGATGTTATAATTTCAAACATAGATTCCTGTAATCTTTTTTCCTTATCGGATAGGGTTTTGAGTAAATTGTCTTTAGAGTTGATTACTTGAGGCAATTGACACCACAATGACCTGTTGGGACCGCTGCCTACAAAATCCATGGCTGATATATTGGTTTTACACATAATTGATTTAATACGATTAGCGCTCAATTGTGAGCTATTTAAAGCCGTTAAAGAGCTGTTTGTGTCGTATATTGAATTACTTTCGTATATATCGTAATCAATATCTGTTTTTGTTTGGTCCAAATGGATCCATAGCTCAGCTCTTCGTCGGACATCTTTTTGATAAAATTGATACAAAGGTTCGGCAGTAAAATGAGATGCATTGGTGGCCGCGAAGGCATTAGTGTTAAACTCCATATAACTTGCAATGTCTGCCACTTTTGAGTTATCTTTTTGATTCATTTGAGTCCGCATTTGGGAAAATGGGATCAAATTAGGATCAAAAGTATTAACCGATTTGGTTGTCTTGAGCTTATTATTAGTATTATAATTAGTTTGACAATAATTGGGAGCGATATAAATGGATGAGTTTCTACTGTCGGTTGAATCCCTTCTAACATCTAAGCTCTTGGTTCTCAATAAATCACTATTAATTGTATCATTAATTGCATTCAAATTGGACTCAAAATTAGGTACTCTTTGTGGTGTTGAAGAGTAAATATTAGGTTCACTTTCAAACCGATTGTCGCAATACATTTCAATAACTTTGTTGGTATTGTTTTTGTCCAAAATTCTGCTTGATAATTCCCGCACCAATTTGGCCTTTATATCAATTGGTTTAGATTTGTCTTCATTATCTGCCATCGCTTCGTAAATATGTAGACTTATGCGCTCTTCAACTAATCTTAAATCACTTTTTGGTGATAAACTGTTTTTCTCGTATTTAGTATTAGTATTAATTACAATTGGCTTTACTTTCATATGAGAACTATTGTCTTCAATGTCTTCGTCGTCAATGTCTTCGTATTCAGTGGCCGAAGCGTCGGAGCCATCGCTGGCCACTAATTTATGAATTGATACTTTTCGGTGACTTTTTCTTTTAATTGACTTTTGTTTCATTGATTTTCTGTATATTATGTTTGAATGTCTTATATGTTGTTGTCGTTTAGTAACCATCACTTCATTGTCACTGTTTTCATTATCATCGGTCTCGATGTCAATCCACTCGTTAGGAACCGTTGACTTAAAATTACTTAATTCTTCGTATATGTGTTCATCATATTCTTCACATTCCTCTTCATTCTTCATTGACATCTTTTTTGTCTCATTTGATTTCAATTGATATTTAGGACTACAAGTCATTTGTCCAGTACTTGTGTGGTATAAAAATGACGAGTTATTGTTAAACACATCAGATATACCGCTGTCTTGGCTTATAGCCGAAGATCTCTTGGTATCCACTTTAAGTGACTCTGGAGTATCAGATTTTTTGGTATCATTCGCTTCTTTATTGTCATATAATTGATCCAATTGTTTGACATTTCTATTATCTGCCAAACTTTTTCTAGTGATAACTTTAAGTGACTCTGAAGTATCAGATTTTTTGGCTTCATTTGCATCTTTATTGTCACAAAATTGATCCAATAGTTTAACATTTCTATTATCTACTAAACCTTTTCTAGTGATGCCTGAAGTCCTTTTTCTGGGCGCAGGTATTGGTGTTTTGGATGTTTGAGAGACAATGAGTTGTGGTTTACGAAACACAACTTCAGGTTCGGTCACAAATGTTACAAAATCTGATGATTGAGATGAAGATCGGCTCAACTCTTTGTTATCATAAAATTCTTCTTCGGTTAAAAGCGAATCGTTAATAATATCATCATTTGTTTGAGCACTGAATGTATTGGTAATATGTTTATCACAATTGCATTCATTTAATTGAGTTTTATCTTCGTTTCCATAGAAAGTGACTGAAATATTTGCAGATGTATTGACTAATTTGTTATCATCACTTGATCCGGAATTGTTTGACACAACTCTTTTGGTTGAATTTTTGTCTTCAAAATAACTAATTTTGCTTTTAATTGAAGACAAATTACGGACACTTAGAGGTCGGGTTAGTTTAGGCGAAGACAATGGATTACTGAATACCATAGTATCGTTTGATGAGATTTTAGTTATAATTTTATACTTATTGGTAACAACTTCTAAATCATTGCCACAACTGTCCCGAGAAATGACAGTACTTTTATGGTCCGACTCTTTGATCACATCCAGTGAGTGATTGATTGAATCGGATTTAGTTTGAATAGAAAGTAGTGGTGAATGTTGATTGTCTTGGTCTTTGATGGCACACCTGTTTGACTCAAACTTTGATATATTCTCAAACTGTTGCCTCACTTTTTGAAAACTAGTCTTTCGGCGAACACTTGTTCTCGGATTACCTGTCGGTTTCGGTCGATTGACTCTCAATCTGACCGGACTTTCCATTGCTTTTGAATTACAAATTTAATATATTTTATTATTAGAAACAAAACTATAAAATAAATATAAAATTCATAGCAATTGCCATTTAATCAGACAATAGTTGTGCATTACTATTGAAAAGTGTTTTGTAATGCGATTGTATAACTTTAACCGATGCAGTCATTGGCGTAACCAAAGATACAACTGATTTGAAAACTAAATTGATAGTAAAAGTATTGTTTTATTGTAGTTAAATGCTTAGACTATTTAGTATTTATTGCATATATTCTCGGAAAATATTGTTACAAAGCCTGTCGCCAACTTTCAAACACAATTAAAACTTATATTAATTGTATTGTATGTCATATAAATGTTATTTATAACTATATTTTACTGCATATTTGATAACAATTTATACAATACTAAATCAAAATAGTATTGATATATAATATACTTAACACAAACAATTTATACAATATAATTACTAGTAATATATGGTGTGATAATAGTTATTTAAATCTAATACCAAAATAAAACACCTTTTAATGCATTACAAATTAGTAGTAGTAAATTAAGTTCATAAGTATTGTATAATTTGTTTATTTAAATTTATATAAATATATAAGCAAAATATCATATTTAAAATTGTAAATAAAATAATTATTATAATTTATAAATAAAGTATAAAATATCTAATAAATAATATCAAATTACATGTTAACTAAAAGTTTAATTAAAATTAGGTTTGAGTAACATTTGAATTGATGGCTGAATAAAATTGTTTGGCTAAAGCAATGGATAGAGGTATGGGAACAGCATTTCCTATTTGTCTGTATTTGTCAACAACTGATCCACAAAAGACAAAATTGTCGGGAAATGCTTGACTACGGGCCGACTCTCTAATGGATATAATCCTATTCTGGTTTGGATGAAGAACTCGTCCCTGTTTTGAAATTGGCTGCGGGTTTGTGACAGTGGTTGGGAAATATCCATTCAAAGCTAATCGGCCGTAAAGGCCTGACCATTGGTATTGTCGATTAGCCGTATGGACTAAACACCAGGGTATTAAAGTGTTCTTTTGCTTTATATCAATATCTTTGGCGTTACAGTTCAAGCCTTGAGCGCATTGACAAACACCGCGGAAATCACCTGATTTTGAGCGTCCATTCTTCACGTCTTGGTATAGGTATTGAAGTTTTGGGACAACTGTTTGGTCGGACAGTGTTTGGCTAATGTTTGGCAAATCTCTCCAATCGCTGTCCGATCGGTGAGGGATATGTGTGATCCGTAGTCGACATAATAGACTCATTTGTCTACACAAATGCTCGCTAACATTGTTTTGTATAACATTTTGTCTCATAATTGTTTGATAGTGTGATATGCCGTGTGAAGACTTGTATGGACGCACTTTGTCTGTGGCGTAGTCTTCAGCCAATTCGGGCAAATCATTGATAGCGTCGGCAACAGTTAAAGCTCTGAATTGGACTAAATGTTTGCAATTGGTTGCCATATATTTACGATTATCAACAGTAACTGTTAGTTGACATTGTCTTTTAGAGAAAGCATGAGTCGGTTGTGGATATAATGGTAAACGAGTGCCCGTTTGTGAGCCTATAATGATAGTACGTCTACGGGTTTGTGGTAAACCGTATGAACCGGACTGTAATATAGCGAATTGGCACTGATATCCCATTTGAACCAAACAAGACATCATTAACTGTAATATCATTGAGTTTTTGAAAAGTGCAAAATTGCGGACGTTTTCAAACACTAAATATTTGGGTCGATAGTAGTCTATAAAACTTAAAAACGAGACAATCAACGAGTTCTTGAAACGGGAATAATTACACCACGAAAATCGGTTCATTCCCGAAAAGCCTTGACAGGGAGGCCCTCCTAGTATTAGATCAATGTCGCCCTTTTGGGGATATATCTGACCATTTTGATCACATTTAACGCCTTTCAGTAGTAAATCTAAAAAATGATTGACATCTTCTTGGAAGACATGCGATGATTTAAAATTAGTTTTATATGAGTTTATGGCTGATTCGTCTTTTTCTATGGCCCACAGCTTTGACACTAAACCTAGTTTATGAAAACCATAGGACAGACCTCCACATCCACTAAATAAGTCTAAAACATTAAGTTTATGGCTATTATCTAACTGTTGATGAGAGAGATTGTGCGAAAATTGACTAATAATTTGATTGTTTGGTTGTATAAATGATTTGGTGTCCCAATCAAAACTTTGATTAAAATAAAAAAGTTTAGTTTGAATGTAGAAATCAGTTTTGAGTGATTGTGGGCTATATATGACTTGACATTTGCCGCAAACAGTGTTGAGACTAACAATTGTTTGCTTATTATTATAAAATAATACATTAAGATCTGATTGTAGGAACTGATCGTAATCTTCATAGACATGTTGTGGTCTATAAAACATATTAACTAAAAGTTTAATATCTTCAACACAATCGTCGTTTTGTTTATAGATTTGATTAATAAATCCAATGTTTAATGTTTTTGGTAAATCATTATTAAGTCCTTTTACGTAATCAGTAAAAGCTTTGCGATATTTTTCCGGATATAATCTTTGGTCGTAGTCTTCATCGCAAGCATTAGTAGCAGATATTTGTTGTGAAATATCGTCATTGAAATCAAATGAATCGCTTGTGAATAGTGCACAATCGCCCACTGAATAGGTCTCACTATTAAACATAACTTTTTCATATTTTCTTATATTTGAATCTATTGGTGACTCTAGTGTTAATTCATTTACTAAATGAGGTATTTTATGCTTTTTAATCCTATTTTTGTCCCAACAATTGAAACATTTAATCTTAACATCAAACACTTCTTGTGGTAAGTCTTCAAAACGACCCGATTTTTTGTGATATAATTTGTTACAAAAGTATTGATCACATTTCAAATGGTTTGAACTTAAATTCAATTCATTAGTTAAAGTGACATCACTTTTTTGGATCAATTTTTCAATTGAAATGTTTTTACACTCGTTTGTCATAAACACTAGACTGTGTGGAGATGTTTGACCCAAAATTGTCTCGTTTCCTAAACTGTTTGTAAACAAATAATTTACTATAAAATCAATTTTAATTATCAATCAATGGTTCAATTAGTTACCAAAAGTAGTTAATGTGACACAACTTGTGTTCATCACTAGTGCTAAACATAAACATAATTCTAGCCAATCGTGAAGACTTGTCCTCTTCTTGAACGTAAGCAAAGTCTCCCAAACAATACTTGAATACAAAACTCATTTAAAACTTTATTAAAGATATTTCTTTAAATATCTACCTTTTGTTGATCCACTTTAACCGCCGAGTAGTATAGCGTTGTTGTATAACAGTCTTCATGAACAGCCTCTTCAATCCAAACAACTTTAGGATTTAATGATATATTCATTGATGATTTGATGTCTGGTCTTAAGTCATGAGATTTCAATTGTTTGTCATTTAAGGCATTTGATTGTAGATCACATTCAATTACATCTTTAAAAATATGGTCAAAAAAATCTGTCACTAGAGGTGTACTACACGTTAAAGTATCGCTATTGATAGCTCTTCGGGCGTCCACTCTAGCGATGGGTCGGATGTGAGACACAGTCTTGAGTTGTGATTTGCATTGTTTGTCAACTCCTGACATCTGGACCAATGTCTGAATGGCTGGCGTATCGTATAGTTTCACCTCATCTTCTTCAGCCGCCGAATCAAAGCTCTTGATCTGTTCGGTGATGAATGGCGCCGATTGTAGTAACAATTCTTCGGTAAAGTCTTGCAGTTTGTCTTCGAGATCGACCACTAAGTCATCATAACTTGAATCGGGAGTCGATAGTAACGACTCGATCACCAGTTTTGTTAAATACATATTTGGAGAGTATTTGTCAAACAGTGGCTTAAATTGTGGATTAGGTTTGCTTAAGACATAGGAAGCAAATTCACTTTCACATCCAATAACCAGTTCAGACCCGCCATCAAAGCCCGCAAACCACCACTCCTGCAACGGACCTATTCATCGATGAATATGCCGATCGGCAGTTTAATGAGTGGCCATTCAATTGGCAAATATGAGTGATACTTACCAATCATTTGAGTGACAATGGGATCGCTTGAGTGATGACCATCTGATACGATAGGTTCAACATAACCGCACAGAAACAGTTGGTCAATAGGTTTGTGGTCGAGATAACACAGCCGTCGGCCAGAGTCATGAATTATGAAGTTATTGATGCGATGCTGTGGCCTCTCGTCGGCGGCCGTACCACTCGATTGGCCGCTCGTGTCGTACATAGCCGTCAGTCTCGGGTCTGTCAACACTTGTAACTCTTCGCACGTGTCTTGAAGTGTGGCGCATATCTGGCACTTGAGGTGAGTGTGACTATCAAGTGATTTGGTGGCCAGTCTTGGCTTCTTGTGACCACTCATACCGTACTTATTGTGAGTAAATTGACAGTAAATATGACAACAAATGCATGCAATGGTTATTATAGCGCCAAACAGTCAAACACTGGCAGTCACTGCACTTACACTGTTTGGATGACTTGCGCCCAAAGCCTAGGCTCATAGCAATGCCATACAATTTTAATTGTAACATAAGTTTCACTTAAACTTTAAATTTAACAAATGACTGATTTAATTATATTAATTACCCTGATTACTTAATTGCTATACCCTAATTGCTAAATTATAAGTAAATTATAAGCCAAAGCGTTTTATTAATTGATTTGATGAGTTTTATAATTAGCCAAATAGTTTGGTTTAAAAACTTTTTGATTCATTGACTGCATTAAGTTGATGATAACTTTCAGAAATATTTATTGATATAAGAAATGGTAAAAACAAAAAAAGTAAAGACATTGAACTAATTATAACCAGATTTGTAGCCAACTTAGTTGATGCCATTTATGACAATTGCATATTATATATCGTCATTTGTTTGTATATTTCAATTTCTACTTTTCAATAATCATTTATTAATTTTATTTAAGTTTTATGGATATATTTTTTAATAATTGTGAAAGTTGTGAAAGTAATTAATATAATGGTTAAAGTAGTGGTTAGTTTAATCACAAGTTGATGGTAAACCGGTCCCTAATTGTATGGCCAGTAATCATATGATATAATTTGACTGATGGTGTCATTAGACTAAAAATCAGTGACTTCTGTCAAAGATATTTGTATTGTATTTTCAAACAAAGACTAGAATACAGTGAACCCATTGAAAGATCCTTTGCTTTTAAGGTTACATTTATATATCATTGCATATCATATCATATCCACTACTGATCCACATCTTTATATACTAAAACTTTTTTTGAATAATTTTCAAGTTTTTAAATAGGTTTTAAAAATTGAACAAGATGAAATTACTTAAAGTACTTTTAATTATATTCATGATGGTTAAATATGGGGTAAGTGTTAATGAGAAAACAATTTGAATATAGTTGTTTAAATTGATTTGTTTTGAACCAAATAGACAAGTAATTCAGTAACGATTAAAAACTTTGCATCCAAACTGATATCATGTCAGTGTTCATCAAGAGATGACAAACTGGAGTACAAGAACTTAAACTTAACCCAAGAATATAAGTTTAAATTTTGGCCAAACATTTGGGGATCAACTCTCTTCTGGTGTTCAATTGGATACTTCACTGAAGACAAGTCGTTTGTCGCCTACGGATCCAACCGTAAAGAAAGACATAATGTCTATGTCGTCGACACCACTGGTATTGTCTACTATAATACTAATGAATACTTACATTTCTGGACTATTAAAACTTAACTTAAATATGTTTTTAATTTAATTTAATTTAATTGTATTAATTTATTGTTTAATAAATCTTTTAAAACAATTTATTTGATTTATTTGGTGTTAAATGATTTGAAGTAAACGATGCAAATAAATAGTGAAAAACTGGTAACCAATCACTAGAAAGTTGATGAAACAGGAAAACTAGTTTTCATTTAATTGCTATTAATGTGTAATGTATTTACAAAATGTATACTAGTTTAATAATAATAATATTATTAATTAAATAACATTTAATTTGAATAATTTAATACATTTAATAGTAAAGTTTTTATATTAAATTTGTTAATTTAAATTTATCCAAAAACTTGATAGTAATGTATTTGAAGTTTGATGTGTAAATGGGATGCACTTGTTATCGACAAATGTTATCATCATTTGACAGATAATTGAAAAGTGAATGACTGTTAGATAATTAGTAAATTAGTGTTTATATAAATTATAATTAATGTAAATACTGTAAAGTAATGACATTTTAGTTTATAAAATAAATATAAATTTATTAATGGATTCAAAAGTATGAGATTAACGGCAATCCAATTGACTAAACGTAAGTTAGATGTGGTAGTGTTGGGCGCCACTGGCTTTACGGGCCGGTTCGTGGCCCGAGAGCTGGCCAAATGTGTGGCCAAAGTTAGTGCCGATGGCGATGGCATCGAGTGGGCCGTTGCCGGCAGAAACAAAGACAGACTCTGCCGAGTGTTGAATGATATATCAAATGAAAGACCAAATACAAGTGATTTGTCACAAATACCTGTCATTGAAGTTGATATAAATGATAGGAAATCATTGGTTGAAATGTGTGGTCAAAGTAAAGTGATAGTGAACTGTTGCGGTCCATACCGTCTATTGGGTGAACAAGTGGTAAGCGCTTGCATTGATAGTGGATGTCATCACATCGATGTGAGCGGTGAACCACAATATTTAGAGACAATTCAACTCAAGTATCATCAAAAGTCTTTGGACGCCAAAGTAGCCGTCATTGGTTCGTGTGGTTTCGATTCGGTTCCCGCAGATCTTGGCGTCCAATTCTTGAAGTGTCACTTTGATGGGTCTCTTAACTCTGTCGAGTCATACTTACGGGTCACCACAACCAGTTCCAGTCGGGTTACCTATAACTTTGCCACTTGGCATTCACTGGTCTACGGGTATGCATATCGGCACCAATTGGCCCAACTTAGGCGACAACTTTATTCACATCTGTTTAAACGATATCAATGGAAACACACCATCAAAAGGAGGGGTATATCTGCCAATTCATTGGGTTATTGCGTCCCATTTCCCGGAAGTGATCGGTCAGTTGTATCGCGAACTCAATTATTTAATTACAAGAATTTAGGCGAAAGACCCGTTCAAATGGAAACTTATTTTACGGTCAACTCTTTGGGCCCTTTAATAGCTTTAATATTTGTTAATTTATGGGTCAGTTTGTTGGCCAAGTATTCGGTAGGCCAACACTTGTTAATGAAATACCCGCACATCTTCTCGTTCGGTACTTTCAATAGACAAACTCAACCCAAAGTAGAGAACCTATTGAACAATCACTGGGAACTGATATTGAATGGAAAGGGTTGGTCCCAAACATACAGTGATCCTAATTTGCAACCATCGACAGCACCCGATAAGACATTAACTGCCACAATAAATGGCGGGGATTTGGCTTATTTGGATACTTCGGCTATTGTCACACAAATATCTCTCACTATATTAGATCTGATTAAACAAAACAAACTTAAGTTTGGTGTCCATACGCCGGCCACTGCCTTTGCTGGCACTCAACTCATTGATAAACTCAATAATAATGGAATCAAGTTTGAGATAATACAAGATAAATGACATTTTATTCAATACATGAATCAATTAAATTAATTTACAATGAATTGGAGGATTGAATTAGTTTTTCTTTAACTTCTTCATGAGGTTCACTTGTTCTATGGCTGCCCTTCGCTTACGCTATGAAAAAGCAATTAATAAATTATATTAAATCAAAGTTAATGATAATGAGTGTAAAAATAGCATACATTAGGAGTTCCGGGTCCAGTACCCAAATCTATAACTTCAGAAATCTTCTTAGCGGGTGAGCCATCAGTCTTAACGTCAACAGTAGTGGTGGGCAATAGACTGGTGGGGATATCAAGTGTTTTGCCGGGTTGTGAGGCCTCGTACTGGTGTTTCAATGATTGTAACTCGTATTCACAATTAGCTAATGCCATCTTAAGCTCATACAGCAAAACCATATCACTCCTGAGTTCGTTGAAGTGTTGGCAGATGTCTTCGGTAGGCATTGGATGTAATTCAATGCTAAGTTCGTTAAGAAGTTGTTCGATAGCTTTGGTTTTCTTCTGGCCGACAGCCGCCGGCAGTTTCATGCGTTGACTCCGAAGACTAGCGCCCGAAGCCTTAATTTCGGGAAACTTAATGCCCGCGTTCTCTATGTTAGGTATCATCGAAGTGCTGGTCACCGATTCGCGACTACTTCTCTGCATTGGCTGCTTCTTCCTGCCGGGTCGGGCACCGGCGCGCACCTGTTGGTCAACTTTGCGGGCCTCGACCGACGTGTCGGCCGCAGTGATCAGTTTCTGTAGATCTTGTGTCTTCTTCTCCCTCTCCTTCTTTCGCATTTCAATTTTGCGCAATTCATTCAACAACTGTTGCTCTTCTTCCACTTCTTCGGGTGTCCGGTCATAGAGTTTCATCAATTGTTCTTTACGTCGGCGTTCGTGGTCCGCGTCAAACACCTTCAACTTCGGCTCCTGTCCCGGCAGAGCCCGCATTTTGGCCAAAAGATTACACACACAATAGTATCGGTCTTTGAGATCTTCGACCGATCGGGCGCTGAATGTATTCCTATCCCAACGGTCTTGGATTATAACAAATCGGGTGTCAAACCGTCGGCACAAATCAAACAAATGGTCAGTTTCTGCTTTAGTCCACGAGTCGGACAACAAGTACTGTTGATACTCTGTGTCACTATATGTCGGCATTTCAATCACCTGTTAAGACATTAAAATATTATCAATGTTTATGTGATAAGTGTTTACAATGATATCATTGCATACAGTGTTGAGCCGTGCGAACTGATACTCTTTGTTTTTGTCCACTTCTCGCCGCCAGTGATATAACTCAATCTTATCCTTAAAGAGCAGCACATTATTAGTTTAATTTAAATGGTATTCAAATGGGATTTAATAATATACTTTGGGATTAAATCGCGTCCAAACCCATGGCCTGACTCTTTTGAGGCCAAGTTTGGCCTTAATTTGTTTGTATCCTTGATTTGATTTGTTATGAAAACCAATGTCTGTCGGGATTAGCGATGGATTGTCTCTGAAATATGTTTAATGTTGAGTGAAATTAGTGAATAATTGGATCAAATAATGGTGACTAACTTGTTGTCAGAGTACAGTAAAGCATATAACTCCCGATGCATTCCTTCGGGTCGTTTAAACATTAAATCCGATGCTCTCTTTCGCCGCGACTGCTGTGGTAATCATTGGATCAGTTAATACATCATTGAAATCAACAAAACAAACCTTTTTATTATCATTCAGACCATCGCTGCCACCGCCGCCGTCGCGATCAAACTCAAGAATGTCTAACACGTCTGCCATTTGACAGTTGTTTAGCAATCAATTGTCAATCAATTGTCAATCAATTGTCACTTAATTGTAAACAAATTGTTAATTAAAACAACAATTCAATTAAATGATTGGCAATGAAATGCAATTCAATGTCTCACTCAATGCA
>JAQIWK010000206.1:0-20403 GCA_034695265.1 Dissorhina ornata | reverse complement strand
CCCAATGTGGTGCGTCAGGGAATCGAACCAGGGTTCTGAGGGTCCGGGTCCGAACACTCTAACCATTGGGCCATGAGCCCAGCACCATTACTGATGACCAAATGTTTATATTAGTTCATACTATAAACTTCGTATAAACAATTAGTATTTTGCAATATTGCAAGCAATTTTGGGATATATCAGTATTAAAAATACAATTAATAGCAACATGTTATTGCTTGCAATATTTCCCAATTACTAATTGCCAGCAAAGTTCTAGGTATCTAACATCGCCTAGAATTTCCCACCTCCGACCCCACCATAACCACCCCAATGCTCCTCACTTTAGCTTGGCACATTTCAATATAAAAGTTTGGACAGCTTTTTAATTCAATTTAATTCAATTTAAATCACTTATTCTTATTATATTTTAACCGTTTTTTCTCTCAATTATTTATTCATATTTTATTTATTTGATTATGTGAACAATTTGTTTTAATTTTAATTAATTTGTAGTAAATTTATTTTATTTTATTATATTTTTAATTTAAGTAATTTTCTTAATAATCTATTCAATGCTTGAATTGTATTCAGGTTTTTTGAAAGTTTTAAAAACATTTTATATATAAATTTATATATAAAAACTGTAAATTGCAAATTTAATAATTTAATAGGCATTTAAATTAATTGAAGTGTCTAATAAAATTGTTAAATTTCATTTCATTAATTTAAAAGTAATAATTTTTCATTATAATAAATAAAACAAAAATTAATTTCTAATATAGACTACTAAAAAGTCATATATTTTAATTGGTAGTCTTATAAAAGTTATTATATGTGTTATAGTTTTGTTTAATTTTAACAAAATTGTTTAGTTTTAAAACTTTTAAATTAAAACTAATGTAAATGTTTAAATGGTATTAAACTATACAAGTCATCAATCATTGCACCGGCAATTGGTATCTGAAAAAACACTAGACTTTACAGTTGCGGTTCAACACACAAGCCGTGAGTGCACTGAATAAGTGATAATTGAGACCATCATCGACACCAATGGATCCAATAAAATGTGTTGCATTAATACAATCCTTGGTATTATAATGCTATTGTAAATGTAGTCAAACCCCCAAAATACTATACCCTGTAATGCACTTATGGTAATCACTTTATGCACCGACCGATGACTTCACCGCACCGGCAGGTGTTGCCATTCCCTTAGCATCGGCACCAGTACATCGATGATTGCCTTTTAAATACTAGTAATACTAGTAATAGTAGTATTGGTACTGAGAAAGTCATTTTTCAAACAAACTACCAAATATTGTATATGCAATTTGTGGCCAAACTTACTTTACTTACATAACTTATTTGTAAAATCTGAGCCATTAAAGGGTAGCTAAAAAGATCCAGATAAAATTTGAATAAACTTACAATAGCTTAGGCATTCATAATATACATGTACCATGGTGAAATGAAAGATTTTCTTTTATGGTAGCATTGATTTTAATCTTTTTTTTACTTCAATTCATTCAATTTACATATTTATATGATTTGTTAGATAAATAGATTTTATGTATAAAATAGGATTATATATAACAATAAAGGTTTTTTGTGGGTTTAAATTACATGTAATTTGAAATCATATTATTTGATTAAATGGATTGATGTCTTGATTTGATATGTCTTTCGAGATCCCGGCGCCGGACCAATACTTTACCGCATAGTTTACACTTATATGGTGTGGACGGGTGACCGCCTGAGCCGACGGTGTTATGTTGGGCGTGAAGGCGTATGTGTTTGTTAAGGTTGGACGGGTCGCTAAACGGCCGGCCACAGTATCGGCATCTCAATGGTTTCTGACCGGTATGGGTCCGGACATGTATTTTCAAACCGTATTTTCGTGTATAGATTTTGCCTAAAAATATATTTTAATAAAATATACAGTAATTTTCATTTAAATTATAAAGTTATTTAAAAATAAAGTAAATTACAAAAAAAAATTTAATATAATTTTAAATTAATGTAAAAGTTTACCGCAATATAAACAGGTGTGCGCTTTAGCCTCGCTAATAGCAGGTGCCGAATGGCCAGTACTAGTAATAGGACTGTTATTAACTATATTAGTATTTGTTAATAAATTATCCATGTGATTTGATTTGCAATTGATTGATAAATGTATTTTGAGAGGATTTGGTTGAGCAAAACTGTGTCCACATCGGTCACATCGATAACAGTGGCCATTGATTATGTGTTGCGGCTTTAAAAATGGTATATTCATTGCTAGTATAAGTTGATCCGATGGCCACACACGCAGTTCTTCGCCTTTATCTATGGCGCGGATTGTTGTCAATACTATTGCTGTCTTATTGTGGGTTAGGTTTGCCGTTAAGTTTTGCTCAAAACAGTTCTTCGCGATTGTCACTAATGGTATCCAATCTATGTGTTGATCCACACATAAAGTATCCATTTGGGAGACATATGCCTAATAAATAATTTTAAAAATATAATTATGAAATAAAATATATTTTTTAAAGTTTTATACTTTTTTTAATACTTTTAAAAGTTTGCAAACCTTTAATACACAGTTCACTGGATTCACATTTGTATTGAATATTCTTGAAAGTGATAGACTAGTAATGAATGGTAGGGTTGAGACATTGGCAGGTATTTGAGTGATAGCGACAATTGTCACATCCATGTTATCATTGTTTTGATGATTATTTACACAATTAGTATCACCACTTTTACCACCGGTGACCATAGTTGTAATGGATTCAATATTATAAGATGTGTATGTCTGGTGACGCACAAGGCTTGTCGTATTCATTGGACTCGTCATACAAACTGATGGCAAAGCAAATAGTGGTGGCAATGATGATCATATGTAAGGCAGACATCATCGACATCATCATCACCACCACCACAGCCACCAAAACTTGATAAATCATTTCCTTCACAGCTGTTGAGGAATACAGAGAGTTTGGTAGCAAATAGTTTGTGCCATCACTTGCTATAGTGTGCATAATTTGAAGAATCACTTGTTCTCTCTTTTTTATACTCTCTCTCTCTCTCTCTCTCTCTCTCTCTCTCTCTCTTACACACACTCTTTACACACACCCATCACTCCCTCTCCGCATCTTTTACATCTACGTTCAACTCTCTATATAATAGACATAGTTATCAGGATAACTAAAATTGTATTAAATTATCAAATAGAAACAAGTACAACTACAAATGTTAAAAGTTTTAATTAAATATTTTTATTTTATTTTAAAGATTATTTAATAATTCAATTTTAAGTTTAATTTGTAAATAATTAGTTTAATTTTTGATTGTAAGTAAAAGTTTGACTACAAAATTAATATTATTATAACTTTTGACGCTATTATACAAACTGAAAACTATTTGGGCACCGGTTAGTGTTGAGTAGTGGTAGATATAGTAGTTCACCGCACGCTTTGTGTGGCACCGGCAGTGATGGAGATGGCTATGGCTTTACATAGTTATAAACTATTGGGAAAAATATCATCCCTTTCCAGATGACGGCTATAATATATACCAATTGATGATATTCTCGTCAAACACATGATATTTTAAACCACTTCACTCTCTCCCCCAACACTATTTAGAGAGAGAGAGAGAGAGAGAGAGAGAGAGAGAGCGAGAGAGAGAGAGAGAGCGAGAGAGAGCATTAACAATACAGATTGTAGATGAGTGGTAGTGGTTTGAAAGGGAGCACACAATTGCATATAATGTAAACCCTGTCACCTGCGATGCCATACAGATTTGATGCGCTCAGGCCTCCCGACTATTATACATAAAACGGCATTATATAAAGGGATGGAGTGGGAGATTGAATACACTATACTAATCACCACTTCTTTCGTTAAAAACAACCAAGCTTAACTTTGCATCTTTCTCTCTCTCTCTCTCTCTCTCTCTCTCTCCTTCCCTCTCTCGTTTTTTCTATCTTTTTGTGTGATATATGAAAGGCATATATTAAGAAACCCTGGTACTTATTTAAATTGCTTACAAATAAACAATTACACTTTAAGTTATGAAAACATAGAACAATACAATAATTATAAAATATTGTAATTAATATAGTATTTTATTGTTTTCTATTTTATTTTTTTCTTCAAATAAAATTTTTTTTAAAATCTATTAATTTAAAAACTAATTAACTTTTGATAATACAATTTATACCAAAATCTTTTTGAAGATTGCTTTAAATAAAAGTTGATATTTGGGTATTTTGAGTGCACCAATTTGAAAAAAATATTACATGTATTATTTTCTAAATAAGATATCAATTTTTGAATTACTAAGTTTGAGAGTTTGTTAAAACTTTTGATTTTGGCTTAATAGCTAAGCAGTAATTTGTTTTTAGTAACAAATTTTGCTCTTCAAATGTCTTTACAAATACATTAGTTAAAGAGATATATTTTTTTATCAAATAATTTATGGAAAATACTATATATTTTTAACACCAATGAAACTTAAAATTTTTAACTACATACTAGACTTTAAGTTTAAAACCAAAGTTAAGAAAGAAAGAAAGAAAGAAAGAGAGAGAGAGAGAGAGAGAGAGAGAGAGAAAGAGAGAAATGACTGTGAAAAGATACAAAATCTACCAAGATCTCGTTACTAGGTGTAGTAAATTTAATTTAGCTTTTAGGCTTTTAGTTTGAAAATAATTTAAGAGAGCACTTAATAGTTGATAATTAACTATAAATTATACAAAAGTTTTATATTTAATATTTATAACCAATTAGTGTTAATTATAAACAATATTATTATAATTAAATTGAATAATTTATTTAATATTTATAATATAAATTTTGATAAAAGTTAATTTATTTACAAAAGTATGTTAGTCTATGTTGAAGGCATTGACTGCAAGTGACCAAGCAACAATAGTGAAACCTGCACCGGCACTTCCATTTGGCCACATATTGGTGAGTACGGTAACCGCGACCGCAACACATACGGTCACAACTGTCATCTCCCGCCGATGATCGGTTACACTGGCGACCAGATGTACCCCACGAGTCCATCGCAGGATCGGCATTACAATAGTTATCAGACTTATCCACATACACTAAATCTCTGGGTCGGGGCTCAAGATCTTCGGCCCGTCTGTTATTGGACGCAATTTGAAAGTATGGCCTACTCTTTGATGACCACCACTTGGATGACTTCAACCTTTGATGGCCTTTCAGTGTAGTCTGTAAATGAAGTGTCACTCGTTTGGCCAACGAGTACTTCTTGATGATGTGATCGCCAATAGTGGCCATCGGCGGTAACACTTTCCAACACGTCCGCGCCGTACACGACCCGCTCACACCATGACACTTGCATCGGGACACTAACAGGTCTTTGACGCACTTTTATTGTCAAAATAAAATTAATTTAAAACTCAATTAATACATTAAATTGTATTCAAATATAATTTTTGTATACTTTTCTGCCGGCGTTGTTATTATGCAAATTCATTAAAGATCTTTGTTGTTGAGACTGATTATTAGCCAACAATTCATTAGAGTCTACAAAACTTTTAGTTAATTTAATACCAAAGGCTATATTAGTGGTACAGCCGGACCATTTCCAACTGGTACTCGTAGTTGTATTGCTACGGGTATTGTCGTGGTTGGTAGTGATGCGATGACAGCTACAGAAAGATATATCACCCCGACTACAGGCCTCGCTTATAGCATACGTAACACCCGCTGATTGTATTGCATAAGTAAAGGCCGCTTCCCGACTGCCTTTCATATCAAACAATAATATTAATAATTAACCAAAAATTAAAGTTAAGTAATATTTTTCTAATTATTTAATAACTAAATTAAGTGCATAAACAAATAAAATTATTGGTATTAAAATTGTTGTTAAAATAAATAATTTGTTTTTAAATTAATAAAAATTACAATGAATTTATAAATTATAATTTATAACTTAAAATATATTTTCCAGTATTCAGAATATAGATAAATTAACTTGCTTATCTAGTCTATTAAGTTAAGTTGAGTATATAAATAGAGTATACAATTACCAAATACCTAGCCTGGTGATATGGGTAAACCGATTAGGTCCATTAGTAAGTGTACAATTCCACCTTTTATATTGAAATTGTCTTTTACACTCATGAGTGGCCAGTTTGATGCCATTACTTATGATAGCTAATGATTGTGGCATTTCCTGACATATTTCCAATTGCTTTGATGTCAAGCCTGGGATGCGATTGCAAATCATTTGTGCGCTCAAACACATCACCACCGATGGTATCAAACTATTTATATAATTTAAAATTTTAAAATATAGTTAAAACTTTTAATATAATACTCACAATAATAATATAATAAAATCAATTATCACTAAATAAATATAATAATCAATTTTAAACAAATTTGGTCTAAACATAGTCCAAAAAATGTATCCAGAGCAAAATCACAATTGTTTAAATTAAATAGTTTTCAAACTTATAAAACATTATTAAAATTATTAAAATTGCATTTCAATGAGTTTCCAAATTTTTGTTGATTTTTTAATATCAAATTTTTAAAAATTTGATAATAAAAATGCAAATCAATGTTAAATTATAAGTAATTTATTTGAAAAACAAAATTGAAAGCTTTAATCACGTTTGAAATTTAATATTTTCATTTATCACGGGTTTATCAATAAAAAATAAATTATCAAATTTGTAACTAATTTTAAACAATAATTTATATAACTTCTTTATATATATAAATAATTTTTAGATTTAAAAATTTATTTATTTATTTAATATATTTTTAATTCACATGAAAATTGAAACAAAAGTAGAAAAAACTAACTAATTATTAAATAAATAAATTTTATTTCAACCAAAAAATACTAAAGCATTTAATGTTTGCTTAGAAAATGATTATATGATTTTATTTTGTAACGCATACTTAGGCACAAAAAAAAAGTTTTTATTTTATTTTGAAACTATTTAACTACAAGTAGTTTTATAATATCATCACAAAATTACACAACAATTTGAATTATAAAAGTTTTTATTTTATTTTATGGCAAATGTTTTTTTTGTGTGTTGAGTCGATAATTATATTATTTGAAGCAATAGCTAAAAGCAAATAAAAACTAATCATTTCAATGACCCTAACATATAAGTTGATGGTTAAAGTGGTCGACACTATGTAATCATATTATATTCAAACATATCTTGATAACTTTTACATCACATGATTATATTATATAATTTATATGTGTAGAGATTTTCATTATTTTCATTATTACTTGTTTGTTGTCATCAAATAATATGTTGTTATTATTTTTTATTTAATACACAAACTTTTGATTAGTTTTTTTTTAAATATATTTCAAAACCAATTTTTATGTTTTAGTTTAAAGTGTGCTTTTTGTAATGGTGATTTTTGGTGGGATAGCTTGTTTAAATTGCTTGCTAATTGTGCTTTCAAACAGGTATTCTTTAACCATTCATCTCTCTCTCTCTCTCTCTCTCTCTCTCTCTCTCTCTCTCTCCGGACCGGTGTTTATATCAAACTAATTATTGGCTGTTTTATTGCTAAACAGTAGTAAAATATGATGAAAAAGTGTGATACTAATCGTCAATAAAAGCAATTAAAATATTTTTGCAATCATTAACTTAATGTTATATAAAATTTGAATAATAAACTAAAAGACAAATAATAGTAATTAGTAAACAATATTGTATACAATTGGCATAATTTATTAATTTCTTTAAATATTTCCATTTATTATACATATCATGAATCATGATTCATGATATATTTGAAACTTGATAAATTGGCTTTTAAATTATGTTATATACATTTATATATAAATAGAATACTTTTTTAAAAATTAAAAAATTATTTCTAATTTTTAACATTTCTAATATTTATATATTAAATATATAATAAATAATAAATAAATACCAAATAAAAGTCCTTCATTTATAATGAAATAAATTACACTTGTCAGAAAAGATTTATATATTTTTTATTAGTTTTATGAATATTTTTTTATTTATGATAAAAATTATTTTCAAATGATTTATAAATAAAAAATTATAATATTTAAATATCATTAGTAAAATTTACTTTTATTTATTACTAATATTTATTTTAAAATATCAAAACTGCTCATAACAAAAAATATAATTATTACTATTATTCGCTAATTATTATTAAATTATATAATATTGTATCAAAATATACAATCAATTATAATTAATAATATAATATAATAAATATCATGTCTAAACTAAATAATCTTGCTGATTTACGCCAACCAATACCTAATGAATGGCGAGTGCCGGGTGGGGACAGTCATCTCTATCGCATTGGTTTATCACTATTTAATACTAATTTCAATTATATTAGGCCTAAAATTTATAGTCCATTATTTGTATTTTTAATATTAACACTACATTTAATTAAAAATTCAGTTTGTATTTATTTATATTTGAACAACATTTGCGTAACTGATAATATAAACTATTACCTATCAAACCTTGATTATTTTATGTCAACTGGCTATACGACTAATTTAGCCATGAGCCTTGGTTGCCTACACGGAATGCTATTACAATTATTATAACTATAATCTTGATATAAAACCAAATGATTTACTTATATTTGAAATGATTACTGGATTTAAATCACCCAAAGCTATAGGAGTTAGTGATAAACAATTAGTTTATAAAAATTTGTCTAATTTGCCGGTATTTACTAAATATGTCTAAAATTGCTGTTAATATGATTGCAATAATTAGTTTTGTTTTTACATTTAATATAATGTTATTTAATAGTGAATTTAATATAATAAATGTGTTGTTCATTATAATACCACATTCATTATTTATAACTTTATTTGGTCTGTATATTTTTAACATAATAGCCTACCAAACATCATATTATATAATAATAATTTATTTTCAAAAATTAAAATTAAAATTATTAAATAAAAAAATTATTAAACATTTAAAAATTAATAATTATTTATTTAAAAATGTAATTTTAATTAAATTTAATACACTTTACAATGAAACTAATGACTATAATGATATTTATTGGTCAAAGTATTTATTAATTGTATGGCTATTATACAGTTCAGGAATATCAGTATTTATACCAAGCTTATTCCTTAGCCAAGCTAATATAGTTAATAAATTACTATTATCAGTTGTAAATTTAATATTAATATTTTCATTACTATTTATAATACACATATCATCGCTATTTTATAACGAAGCTAATAAAACATATAATTTATTAAATTCAGTCATATCTCATACAAAATTAACATTTGGTTTAAAACTTAAGGTTTTGTATTTATTTAATTTTTATAAAATAAGTTACACTAATTTACGGAATATAACCCGCAACTTATGTATAACGCGTAGGATGTATATTAAAGTATACATTGTAATTTTGGGGTATAATTATGGCTGGTTATACACCGTAAATTAGGGTATTTGTATTTATATTAAAAATTTTAATTATTAAAAATAGGTATTAAATTTAACCGAGCATTTGGCCGATAAAAGTAATGGATTTTATTGTTGGAAATTATTTATTATAAATCGTTTACGTGGTTATGAAGTTAGTATTGATTTTTAATTTTTATTTAAAGTAATTTATTATTATTTTTGTTACACAATTATAGATTTTATTTTTCATCGTATCATTAATATTAAAATCATTTTAAAAAATAAACTATGTCAATTCTAGTTAATAAATTAATACTGATTATAATTGTTGTGTTGATAGTTGACAAGTATTATAAAATTTACTTTTATTATTAATTTAAAAATATATACTTTATACGTTTGATTGCAATCGCTTGCGCGAAACAAACAGTTTATATTAATTGCAATTTAACTGTTAAATTAAATTTCAAAATCTTAAATCAAATCACATTTAGAGACACAAAAAGACTTTAAGATATTAGATATTTTTTACAAGAGTTAGAATCACTGAAAGACATGAATGATAGCAGTGTTTTGCTGAACGATGATCTTCTTGTGCTGATATTGAGACGATTGCCACTCAAAGAGTTGGTATGTCTGCAGCCGGTGTCCCAACAGTTCCAGAGCTGTATTGAGTTTGTATTGAGGAATTGGCCGGAAGTACTGTTCAAGTCAGACAATTCTTCGTTTGCCTCGTTATGGCCAGAGATAGGAAATAGTAAATACTTACTTTCAATAGACATCACTCCAGCCCTACAAATCTATTGGGGTCTCGATTTAGTCATCAATTTACCCGAACGTCAGTCGCCTTTTGAAACACTTCTGGACCGCCATTCAAACGTACGGACTATTTATTTGAATCAACTTCGTGTCAATTTTGAGACAATCAAAGTGATTACCGATCGATGCAAACGTCTCGATCGTCTCAATCTGTTCAATGTGACCGTCAAAAAAGTGGACAATAAGACGCCTAAAGACTGGGTTAAAATATTATCAAAAATCAAACACATGAAGATAGCAACGGCTCAAGGGGTTGATCTGATTGGAGAAGAAAATGTGATTATTTGGACAAATGTTTTACAACAGTTGTCTTCACTTCAAAGTTTTCAACTCTTGTCATCACACATAAGACCGTCGGTATTGGCCGAGTGTTTGCCCGCAAATATACGGACTCTAATGATTGAACATCAAAACTTGGACTCGGATTCGTTACGCATTATAGTCACAAAGTGCACCAAAATTACTCATTTATCGGTTGGGAAGCACTCAAACTTACTACACGATGATTGGCGTCAATGGTTTGTAATGATATGCAATCATTTACCACATCTCCGAGCGCTAACCATTTTGTTACAAAATATGTCACCCAAAGAGTTCGCCGAAAACATATCAAAACTTAAAAGTTTAAAACATTTGTCAATTAAATCAACAATAGTTTACAATCATATGAATGGTATGTCATTTGACATCAACTCTATGCGACCACATCTGCAGCACCCGATAAAGTGGCGATCGTTGACACTGAATGGGATCATCTGTTCGCCTAAAAAGTTATCAAATTTGCATCAAATGTTACCCGAAGTGCGCCGATTGACTGTCGGGTATATCAAGACCGGTAGTCCTCGCAAATATCACCAGTTTATGGAATGTGTGTCAAAACTGCCACAACTTCGGGAACTAACTATTGGTGAATGTTATTACGCGCCAACATTTCAAACACTGGATCTGTTTGCAGGATTACCAGTCTTGAAGATTACTCAAGAATTGAATGGTTTGACTAATTTGGTTCGCTTTGTCACTAGAAGTTTGAAAAATACCAAACACTTTCATTTGTGTCTATTAACTATCGTTGCCGACCGACTGGCCAATCGGATGGCCGAAAAACACAAACAATTGCCCGACAATGTCATCGTCAGTCGTTTGAATTACTTTTAAACATGATTTTTGTGTGTAAAACAAAAGTATTTTAAAAACTAAAGTCTTATTCAAATTACATTTGATTAGTTAATCATTAAAAAGTGCTAATAAAATATGAAGTTATTTAAAACTTCAATTTTGTATAAATTTTTAACAAACTTTTTTAGAAATATATATAACTAATTTGTTTTTATGTATATTAAGTTATAATTTTAATTTATACAAAACTTTTAAAGTATTTTTTTTAAATATAACATAGTAACCATTCTATTATCTTATTATCAAAAAATTTAATTTACTTTTAGCACATAATTAATAATTATATTACAAATTATATGCATTAAATGCATAATAATATGTTACTTTGATTTGTTTGCTTTAAATGTAATTAAAATAAAGTAATTTATATAAAAAAGTTATTCAACGCGCGTGAAATAAAAATGTAATTGAATGAATAGAATTGAATGACCCTGCACATTTTGCACAATATATAAGTGTATTGTTAAGTTAATGATAGTTTAAATTATAGTTAAACTATTTGATACACAATTCAACAGTTAATTTACATTACACTATATACGGCTTTCAATAGAGAACTCAACAGACAATCAATTGATTTCTAATTATAAGACTTTTTAATTGATCGACAGTTTTATACTTAAAGACAGTTTTAAGACATTTTAAAAGACAAGAATTTACTTAATTAGTAAATTATAATAATCTATAGTTTATTATATTATATAAAAGTGTTTTTAATAGCAAATAATTAGTTAATTTATAGCCAATTAAAAGATAATGTTTGGTAACAGTTGTGTCGGCGGACATACCGTCGCGGCTGATAAGTTACAGTCATCTCCAGTGGTGACCAATGGGGACAACAGTAGTCTTAGTCTACTATCTATAGCCAGTGCTTTGCGTCGTGGATCACCTTTAGATGACAATTCAAAGACACTAAAGACCGATATAATCAATGGCCAGCCCTTATCCGAACTCAATATCAATGAAACGTTGGATCAGATGTCAGATATGTCTTTAAAACGCAAGAGTGAGACTTTGCAGACAATTGGTAACCGATTGGCCAACAGTGGTCTCTACGTGGAGGCCATCCGATACTACAGTAAAGCCATCGCACTGTACGACGAAGACTATCGGCTCTACTGTAACCGAAGCTATTGTTACGAACGGGTCATGAAGTTTGAAGACTCGTTGGCCGACGCCTTACGATCGGTAATACTGATGCCCACTAAACCCAAGCCATACTTCCGTCAGGGAAAGGCATTGATAGGTCTTAAGCGATATACCGACGCCGAGAAGGCGTTCAACAAAATATTGCAAATGAATGGCCAGTGCGAGGACACAACCAAAGAACTGCTCAAAACCCGATATCTGGCACTAAGAGACCGCGGACTTGATGTCGAAGGGGCTTCACTTGTGGCCATCAGTCATGATTGTATTGAATCGGCTGTTAAAGCGGCCGCCACTGACCATAGCCTGTCGGTTACCATATCGGCTACGGATCAGCAAAAAGACAATAGTATTTGTAACATCAATAGCGTTATGTTTCGTCGCAAAAGTGCTAATCAATCAAATCAATTAGTGGACAATCGGTTTAGAAAGTGGACGCCGGCGACCACCGATAAACACTTTGTACAAACGTTAATGAATGGACACAACAATCGCTTTCACGGTTACCGACGATCGCAAAGTCGACCGCCCGGTCGTGTTAGTCACGCTTACGGTAACAACACATCAACGGGTCATTCAAGTGAAGTATCAGCCATTGGTTTGCAATATATGTCACACAAACGCAGCCAATCTGTAGATAACTTATATCGGATGCGAAAACAACAGCAACAGTCATCGGATCAGTTGATCGGCAAAAGATTTAAAAACAACGAAAACCGTGAGAACCGTTTGCCAAAGAACTTGTTTGGCTATAAAGGTCTATGGATTGGCAATGTGTCGCCCGATTGTAAGCCATCGTTGTTGCGGTCAATATTCATGAGGTACGGGCCGCTCGACTACGTCAACGTTGTGCCCCAATCCTACTGTGCTTTTGTCAACTATCACAACGAACACTCGCCCCGTGTGGCCATCGCCGCCCTTTACGGCCAAACCATCGTCGGTGTGTCCAATGGCTTTCGACCACTCGTTTTCCGATTCATACCGTCTAACGATCAAAAAGACTTGCATTACATGCGACCGTATCAGCCGCGCGGTACCAATGAGTGCTACTTTTGGCGGACAACCGGTTGCAAAGACTTTAAGTGTCCGCTATATCACTACCCGATGTGCAAAGGCATTGACTTTCAGCCGTGGATGAACAAAAAACATTACAAAAAGTACTTTTAATTCATATAACTATCAAAACCCATTAACTCCTATCTATTAACCTCTTTCATTGATTGATAAATTTATATATTGTTTTGATTTTTAAAATGTCTTTTAAGTTTATAAAAAAAGTTTATAATAATTTAAATCCAATTTATATATAAATATTACATAAATATATAACAAAATCTAAATTCAATTCTTGATTCAAATAAATAAATACTTTTATTATCTTATAATGAGTTAATAACAAAACAATTACAACAATCAATAACAGTAACTACTAATTAATGGTAAATAATTGTAAAACAATATTTACATTTAATTTACATTATATTACAAATAATTAATAAATAAAAACTTCATTAGAAAAGAGTGGTAATGCTGTCAGCGTTTGTCCCGTCGTTACAATCAGTAGTGATTACGAAGCCTTGCGATTGAAGTTGTTGTACAAGTGTTGTGGCGTCCAGTTGTTGTAAAAGTTGTGATAATAACGCGCTATCCATCTGATACGTCGTGTTGACCACTGATTGATTACCTGTCAATGCCATCAACACATCGCCGCCCATTATGTCCGATGAGACCATTTCGGGCACTATAATCGCATAACAATTAATCAAATATAAGTTATATTTGTTATAATCAATCAATTGATGATTAATAGCATTACAGCATATTTGTGGTGTTGTGTCGATTACTGCCGTATTGGTCACTGTGGGTGAAGCGATGGTAACCACACTTTTATAATGTTTAGCCATATGTCCTTTGCGGTGACCCGATGTGCGGAATCGTTCGCCACATTCTTCGCATACAAATGGTTTGAGACCTAATGCGGTGACAAAAGAAATATAAAATACAAATAAATTTTATATGTCATATGCAACAGACATACCGGTGTGGATGCGTTGGTGTACTTTTAGGCTACCATTGGTGGCAAACCTGGCGCTACAGACATCGCACACATAGTTCTTGACGCCCTTATGTGTCTGAAGATGTGAGTCAAGTGTTGACTTTACGGTAAATCTTTTGCCGCACGTCTGGCAGGCGTACGGCTTTTCGCCGGTATGCGTACGCCGGTGTCTGACCAGATCTGATGGCTTCTTAAAGGTTTTAACGCAAAAATCGCATTCATTTAAATGATTGGTATTTTTGGATGTAGTACTGCCACTCTCTGACGGGACAACTAACGGACTCGTAGGCAAATCTGTGGCTACCGTTTCGTTCAACACTCGGATGTCAACAAACTTACTGTCCATTTGTTGACATAATTCAAGCATTTGAGAGGAGTTTATAATACAATCATTACTGGCAGTCAACTGGTCATCACAAACCAATTCATCACACGTGGGATCAACTAATGATTGTATATCAGATGTAGGGGTTGAATGACTGGCCATATGAGTGTCGAGCGCGGACTGTGTCCGCCATCGGGAACCACAATGTGGACACACATGCTTACGGATGGCAACCGCGTGAACGGTATTGTTGTGCCGCCGGAGTGAACTCTTGGATGCGAAAGTGGCCGCACAGGTATCACATTTAAATGGCTTTTGTTGACCATTAGGTGTCTTATGACGAGATATGTGTTGACGTAATTGAGATGATTGTTTGAAGTTGACATCACATATATCACACCGAAAGGGTCGGGTACTGTCATCCACGGCAACACTCGATGGTAATTCACTGTAATTTGAATGGTTTGTGACATCTGGTACTTCACTGGTAGTAATGTTATTTGTGTCCAATTGTATATCACTTTGATTGACACATAAATCAGTAACTGTTGTTGTATTGGTTTGTGTGATATCTTGTGTCAATTGTTGGACGACTTGGACATTGGTTTGCAATAAATGATCGCTATTTTGTTGTTCACTCATCAGTTGTAATGCAAACTCTTTTTTATGTATTTTAATATGTTTTTTACAGTTAAGACTGGCTTTGAATGTCATTTGACAATATGGACACATAAATGGTCGGACATCCCGGTGCCGAGTCATGTGACGTGTGAGCGAGCCTTTGGTCGAGAAAGCGTACGAACACTCGTGACATTTGAATGGTTTGTCACCCGAGTGGGTCTGCATGTGATTCTTCAGCGATCCTTTGGTCACAAATGAATGCCAGCACTGATCGCATCGGAAAGGTTTCTCTCCCGTATGCGAGCGATTATGTTGCGTCAAATGGGATGACTTTTTGAACGCTTTGTCACAGTGTTGACACTTGTATTTACGTTTGGCCGCATCTGTCAGGTCATCGTAACCATTAGATTTGGCGGCCAATTGGGCGGTCACTTGAGCGCCACTCATCACTACAAGTGGACCATCCAATTGAATCTTTGAGAGAAACTCGTCGTCAATCTCTTTGATCGGTTGTTTGGATTTCTTGATAAGACTTTTTGAGTTAATTCGTCGGGCAGTTGTTGTTTGGCCTAAAGTTTTATTAACTTTTTTATGACTTGAAATTGAATGAGATTTGAGTAGAGCTAATGTCCGGAATGTTTTGTCACATTTGCCGCATGAGTACGGCTGAGCGCCGGTATGTAAACGTAAGTGTACTTTCAATGACTGGCCAGTGGTCAACGATTTGTTGCATATTTGGCAGGTGTAGGGCCGGACACCTGTAGTGTTGTGTGTCCTAAGATGGGCCGACAGCGTACCCTTCACTCTAAACGCCCGGAAACACTCGCAACACTTGAATGGTTTGTCGTGGGTGTGAATACGGGTGTGACGGACCAAATCAGATGACTTTTTAAACTCTTTGTGACAGTAAAGACATTGACGGTAACTAACTTTGCCGTCACGTCGCACAATATGGGTCTGTCGGGTGCCAGTGGCCGGATCAAAGAGTTGGGCAATTTGTTTATCACCATTACTGGTCTTAACGCCACTTCTTTCAAGTGCTTTACACAACAGATCACCTAAACTACTGTCAACTCCAGAACTTTTGTCTTTAATCACATTAATTAGCGACTCTTTCAATGACTGACATTCACGGGTCGAGTCATCAGTACTAGAGTTAAGCGGCAGAAGTGGATGGCGTCGACTGATATGACAGTTTAAAATGCCAACCTTTTTGAACACACAGTTACAGTGCGGGCACCGGTATAGCTGTGAGGCGGGTGTGTCCACTTGTGGGGCATGTAATCGGCGGATGTGTTGCCGCATATTACCCGATTGGTTGAACTGAGCCGAACAGAACCGGCATCGGTAGCGCCGTTCACCCGTATGTTTGGTCCGGTGGGTGTCCAACGAGTTTTTCTGATTAAAAGCAACGCCACAATACTCGCACACAAACGGCTTTTCTCCCGTATGTATACGTAGATGTCGGACGAGTTGACAATTTTTGGCAAACGATTTGCCACATGTGTCGCACTCATGAGTAAAACCTGTCCTATCAATGTTGCGGCTATAGGTGCGCCGTTTGAGCGATGACTTGATTTTTAGATGAAGTCTTTGATGTTCTTTGAGGAGTGAATTGTTGGCAAACTTTTGATGACAAGTAGCGCACGTGTGTTCAGGTTTGTTGGCCGTCGGGTTCAACACTCGAGTGCTGCCGTTGTATCGACCATTGGATCTCTTGTAAGCATTTATGTGGACATTCTTTATGTGTTTATTTAGATAATAATGAGTTAAAAATTGTTGCGAACATTGGCCACAACTAAGCAGTTCCTCCTTTTGGTGAACAATTAAGTGTGACTTAAGTGATGCCAATCGTGTGAAGCATTTGCTACACTCAGGACAGGAAGGTTTCAATAGGTTAGTATCATCACCGGTACCGATGCCAGAATAGTAGTGTTGGCCACTAATATGTAGCCGTAGATTAAGTTCAACGTTAAAACTCTGGTCACAATGTGAGCACTTGTAGGGTCGGTCTTCGGCGTGAGTGCGAGCGATGTGTTTCCGGATGTCTGCCAATCGGGCACTTCTTTGCGAACAATAGTTACATTGAAAAGCATTGGTAACTGTTTTGGTGATATCAGAAGTATCCCAATCGGCAATGGATGCACTGACCAACTCTTCGTCATCCTCTTCGGCCAAAACAGCAGTGATCTCTGTTGTCTTCGGCGGCAAAACTTGTACTTTTTGTTGTGTTTTGTTGTCCATTGTATTTATGACAATGTTTTGTGGATTAGTTTCAATCATATCAATGGGAATATTATCGTCGGAAATAAGTGGACCGTCGGGTGACAGTAAAGACAACTGATTTGTGGCCGAGTTTTGGATGAGATAATGTGTGGATGAGTTTAATAGACTACTCGATGAAGTGTTTAACAGTTGAGAGCTGTTTGTTATCTCAAATAACGCCTGCAATTGTGAACCACTTATGGCATCCATCTGTACAATACCCGTATCGACAGACTTCATCGGATCAGTTCCGATAGCCGGCGGATAACCAAATTCGGCCGTAGATCTGGTCATATAAGTGCCGGTTCTTTGCGTATACATTGAATTCGTTTTGATTGACTCTAAGGTAAAGTAAATAAAGAGTTTGTCTTATAATCAGATCACAACTGACCATAAACTTTGCATTACATACCGGATGTGATTAACGGGAAACTTGTGGCCGAATTAGTGGCCAAATAACTGTCCATAAATCTGATGGACGTATCTGTGGGGCCCGATGTTGACTGGTTTGGACCCAAATCGGTGACCGTAACATCGGATGTCATGTCTGTGTGTCACTGAATATGGCCTACCATTTGATAGTGAATGTGATCTTAAGATGATATCAATTAATGGTAAAGTAATTATCACTTCAATAGTTTGTTTACAAAACAACAAACCATTCATTAAATATGTTATGAAAAAGCCGTACGTCTTATGCGAACGACTCCTGTATTGACACAAACACATGGGTTTTATTTACAAATAAAACAAATCACTAATCAATTTGATTATCATCTGAAACCATGGCTGGCAATCGGATCCATAGATTTGGTACAATATTAACCAGGTATTGACATTGTCAACGATAACATTGTCCACTCTTTGTGACCACTTTATGTATGACTTGTTTGTATGACTTCTTAGAGTGGAAGGACTGCTGAAGTCGGGTGCCATCGGAGCCGATAGTAAACCCATTTGGTTTGATGTCTATAAGCGGTTCCCGCCGCCCATTGAACCTAAGTTTGAACGACCACTGCCTGACCACACCATCGGTGATATTGTTTACGCTGAAGACTTGATCAGAGCGTAAGGCTAATGACTTGAAGTTGGTTTTGAAGTGATAATTGATTGTTGTGTTGATATATTGCAGTCGTTTTTACGATAAGTATGGATCAGTTGGTCTGATTGATTGTCTGAATCAAGTGCCTAAGAACTATCGGTGTGTTTCCCAGATGTTTATCAATAAGTATGTAGAGTTGGCCCGAACTGATCCTAACCTCACCGATGACCAGTTGTTTACCAAGTCTTCGGATGAACTGATCAAAGATGGTATTAAACTCAATGATAATACCAATAGACAGCCGTCACGTCCCGAAAGGATAGTCACTCATAAAAAGTCTTCAATGTCTGAGATTGCATTGTCTGATGATTAGTGTTTAGATTTAATTGATTTAGTTATTATTTGTGTTGTCATTAAATCATATTTTAATTAAATTTAAATGTAATTAAAATAATTATAAATTAAAGTATTAGTCTATAGTTTTAAATCTAAATTATATTAAATAAAAAATTAATTTACAATTAAATTGAATATACAATTGATATGAAAATTAAATTATAATTTTAATGATATTTATTTAATATCTAGATTGTGGTCGACTATTACTGTTTATAAGTGTAAAATAAATAGTTATTTTAGATTTAAAATAAATTATAAGTTCAATGAAAAAAAAGTTAAAAATTAAAACCAAATATGAAGTTTATTTATATGTAAAGGTCTGTATCATTAAAACAAAACACTTATTTTTGATTGTATTTTTGCGGTAAAGATTTGTTGAATGCATAAAACCATTTGTCATTTTATATTTTCAATGATTTATATAAATAATTAACAAATTTGTTAACATTTATTTAGTTTTATATCTATATATTGAATACTTATAATTAAAAGTTTATATCCGAAAGCTATCGATACAAATGAATTGGAAAATAAATATTTCCCTTTAAAAAAAAAGTCTTGTTTGGCTTAAAGGCTATTGTTTGGCGCAAAACAAAACTAAAACAAAGTTGTTTTATAGTCAAACAAATAGCAAATTATTAATGAATTAAATTATAAATAAATTCAAATGAAGGTAAACATCAATTGTTTAGGACTTTTTCTTTTTGATAACAAAATTTATTGATTTATTGTTATTTTGTATTTTAAAAATACATTTGACTTATCATTAAATTTTATATATTTTATATTTCGATATAACATTGAAATATAACGACAACTCTTTTAGCCCCAAATACTAGGTTAAGGATTAGGAATATAGTAGTCTGAATAGCAGTCTATTTGGTTGATAATGTAATCAATTTTATTTGAATGGTGACTAACAATTAGCACTGAAATTATATGTATTTATAATAATAATAATAATAATAATGTTTATTAATCATAACGTGTTGATTAAGTTTACATTGAATGATAAAAATAGTTATACATTCAAAATGTTATCAATATTTATACATAATTGTCAATTGAATAAAATAGTTCACAATTTTTTATAAAAATTTTAAAATTTTTTTCATTTCTTATAAAAAGTGGTA
>JAQIWK010000205.1:0-20418 GCA_034695265.1 Dissorhina ornata | reverse complement strand
CAAATTAAATTAATTATACTTATTAACAAACAATAAAATCATCAAGATTATCAAGTCTAATTTAAAATAATTGTATATTATTTGATCAATGATTTTAGGCAGGTAGAAAAAATCAATTTTCAATATTACTGCAAACTATCGAAATTGTCATAAAAACAATTTCCTGGCAATATGATGGCAATTTCATGGCAATTATTGCCAAACTTAAATCATCATTCGTAATACAAAACATTGTATAACAAGTATTTTTGGGAAAACACTTGAATTAACTATCAAATAAAACTTTGCATATCTCTGCCAAAATAGGAAACAATAATTAAATGTAAAATTAAATCAATTTAAATGTCTTTTCCCATAGACAAAAAAAACTTCAAAATCTCAAAACTAATCTTTTAGATAAGTTAATAAGATTAAAAGTTTATATAATATATTGATTACATATATGTTTACAACAAAAAAATACTATTTTAAAGCAAAAAAAATCAATTTCTTAAATGTTTTTAAAGTTTTTTTTAAAACAAAACACTTATTTTTTTGAAGAGAGAAAAAGCCAGTAAATGATGTGATGAGCACTTTCACAGACCATTATCTCAAGTTATCATCACAACCAGTGAATGAATGGTTCAATCGCTTGATAGCCACCACACACTTCACCTGTCGGTAGGCTTTCAAACACAAGTAGTTTTATGGTTAGAGAGAGAGAGAGAGAGAGAGAGAGAGAGAGAGAGAGAGAGAGAGAGACTGAGAGAGACCTGTGAGAAATACCTGGGATGTCTTTGCCCTTTAAAAACCTCCGGTGTCTTCGCAGTGCAAACACAAACACCAGATTTAAAGTTCAATAACAGGTTTTACATCGTAAGACGGCTTTCAAAAAAAGTTTAGTTTTTTAAATGAAAAAAAAACTTTTTTTAGTTTAAGTTTATAGTGTAAGAGATGTGTATATGTTTTTTACTTTGACTGAAGGGTTCGCTTCTGGATATATACTTACAAAGTTTAGTTATCCAGGCGTTTCATTACGTGTTTGAATATATCAACTAAAATGTAATCATAACTATCGGTTAGGATTCACGAGTGAATGAATCACTCGTTTATATATATAATATATAAATATATAATTTTTTTCAGTATATAATTGCAGACATCAGTCACTTAAACGCTTTTAGTAAAAAAAATTTGTTTTAAAAATTTGTTTTTTACTTCACATTTCACTCTCCAATCGCATCAATACATCAATAATTTGTTGGTTTGACTTGATTTTGATAACCAAGAGGTGTGTAAGTGAGTGAGTAGTGTGGGGTGTGAGTGAGTGAGTGAATCCCTATCCTAGTAATTATGGGACCGGACGGCTACGATGCCGGCAATTACTGTCCAATTGTCGACTCAGCGGTCCAACCAATTACTACTTTAATTGATGGCACTAATCATAATGGTATCCATAATGGTATCCATAATAATGGCCTTAATAATAGTCATCATAAATGTGTCCAACAAGTGAATGGATGTCTAAATAATAAGAAGAAATCACCAGAAGATGTGCTTAAATTAGCCAACAATTCAGTTAAAGTGAGTAAAAAACTTGTGGATTACTCCCTATAAAAAAAACTACAAATCCAATTAAATACACTACACCTACAGGTGCTCTCACTACTACTTACTAATATACTAGTGATACTACTCATTGACCTCAAGATATTTATTTCAAACAAAAAATTCATTCATAAAAATTTATATTTTATTTTAATTTTGATTGAAATTTATAGACAAAACTTAGCCGACAAACAAACGGCCGACCAATTCAACCACAAAGTGATAGATCGCACCGCAAAGAGGAGGCGCCCCTACATATAGAGCTGTTATGTTATCTGAGTTACGCTGTGTTAATACTTTTCGGTTATTTACGGGATTTACTCCGACGGGTCGGCCTCGAAAAGACCCGGTCGGCCGTCGAAAAGGACCGAGAGGTTAGTCCGACCTACTATTGCCTACACCATTGTATATTAATAATTTTAATTTTCAGGGTTACGTACCTTTATTTCAAAGTTTTGAAAGCTTTTTTACCCGAAATATTTACCGCCGTGTGTGCGATGGCTGTAATCGGCCCATCACTTGCGTTCCCGGAGCTGTCATCGACATCTTGGACCGGCATACGGATGACTATAACTGGACTTTTAAGTATTGAAATATTTAATTTTATTTCTTATATTAGTCTATATATAGATTTATTTATATAATTGATATCCTGATAGATACCCGGGCACTACCACACAGGCTATAAACATGGGTTCTTATAATTATCTGGGATTTGCCGAAAATTGCGGCCCAAATGTAGATAAAGTAGAAAATATTATCCATAAGTATTCAGTAGGAGTTGGTACCACTCGACAAGAATGTGGTATTTATTTATTTATATATATAAAACAAATATTAAATTTAAAACTATTTAAAAAATTAAATATTAAAAAACTTGTTGTAAAATAATTTATTAAAACAACTAATAATTTTTAGGCACAATAGACATACAGCAAGAACTGGAGCGACGTTTGGCACAGTTTTTGGGGGTCGAGTCTAGTATAGTGTTTGGTATGGGATTTGCCACTAACTCGACAAACATACCGACTTTGGCCGGAAAAGGGACACTGATTATCAGCGATGAGTACAATCACGCCTCGCTTATACTCGGGTGCCGTAAATCGGGTGCTACTGTAGCCGTCTTTAAACACAATAGTATATATAACTTATACTTTAAACTAATATTTTAAAGTTTAAACTAATTGTAGTAGTGATCAAACTTTTTGTTTTTGACAGTACTTGATGAGTAGGTCATTATCTATTAATAGATCAAGTATACTATCATTTGGTGTACAAAAACAAAAAAGATTGATCGCAACTACTTTAAAGTTTAAACCATTCATTCAAACATCAATTAAATGTATATTCAATGAATAGATATGAAAGACTTGGAGCTAAAGATAAGAAACAATTTAATCAATGGTCAGGAGCGCAGTCATAGGCCATGGAAAAAGATAATCATAATAGTTGAAGGCATCTATAGTATGGAGGGTACCATTATAAATTTACCAGATATTATCAAGCTAAAACTCAAATACCGGTGCTACGTTTACTTGGATGAGGCGCACAGTATTGGCGCCATTGGCCGTCGGGGTCGCGGCGTTTCCGACTATTTCGGGTGCGATCCCAAAGACATTGACCTATGGATGGGTACGTTTACTAAGAGTTTTGGCGCCGCCGGCGGTTACATCGCTGGCCGTAAACAGATTATAGACTACATTGCCGTACACTCCCAATCGGCCACTTATGCCACATCCATATCGCCCTGTATTGTCCAACAAATTGTTAATGTTATTAATGTTATTATGGGTGTGGATGGCACCGATGATGGTATGTATTCATAAATCAAATTAAGTGTTTACTATATAATCAATTGACAATTAATAGGCCAGAAACGTATTGAACGATTGGCCAGAAATGCCCGATACTTTCGTAGTCGACTCAAACAAATGGGTTTTGTTGTCTACGGTAACGACGACTCGCCAGTGGTTCCCATTATGATATGCTTTTGCTCTAAGATAGGGTAAGACTTGTGTCTAAATATATGTTTATAAAACAATTAATTAATTAAAAAGCAATTAATTGAATGTCTTATACAGCGCTGTAGTGCGGACAGCGTTTAACGAAGGCATCGGTACAGTGGGCGCCGCATTTCCGGCCACACCGTTGACCACTGGTCGGGTCAGGTTTTGCGTGTCGGCCTCACATACACAAGAAATGCTTGATAAAGCCCTGACCGTTATGGACGGTATTGGCGATCGGGTGGCCATCAAATACTCCCGAAAAACCAAATGTTACGATAAAATAGTTTATTAAAAAAATAAGACACCAATTAAATTAAATTAATATTTATAAAACAAATTCATTTGCAATTATAATTATACCATTAATATATAGATAACATTTTCAATCGCTTGTAAATATTTTTAATATATATTTTTTTAAATAGAAAACAATTTATTTAATTATATAATTTGTTTGCTATATAATTGGCGTTTTAATAGATTATATATAAATGACATTTATTTATGAAAATTAATTTAAATCATAAATTGTTTTTTTAATTACTCGTTAATATTGCTGCAAACTTCACCATAATTTACAACAACAACTAAAAACTAACAAAACTTTGTATATTTAATGTTAAATAGTTCTCACAATTGTATTATAAATTATTTAATAAATCGTAAAGTTTTTTATTAACAAAATTTTAAATTGTTTTAAATTTCAAATCCATAGAAATATCACTTATAAAAAACTATTAAACCTTTTTAATTGATAGTTAAAACATCAGGCAATCGCTGGCAAATAACAATATATTATTAGAAAACATATTAAAATATAAAATTTATTTACAAAACTATGTTTAAACGATTAGATGTTTCAAAAGTTTGATGTGGTTTAAAAAAATAGTTTAAAACTTTAAAACTTATACTTTATATCCAAAATATAAACTTAATGTTTGGCTTTAAAATTTAAAGTTTAAATAAATTTTGATAATTAAATAATTCATATATTTTAGTCATAAGACGTTAAGATTTATAATTCAAAAGCCCAACCGTTTCTATTAAAGTCTCACAAAATCTTGAGTTTTGTTTATCATTAAAGACATAGTTTTGGATGTGTTGTAGTAGTGATAGTGTGGCTTTAGATGGCGAACCAATATAACAACCAGAATCCGTACTCTAAATATAATATAAAAAGTTTAAAACAATTATATTTATATTATTAAAACATTATTACAACATCAACAAAACACTTACCAATGATTTTAACCAAAACAACACATTTGTAGGCAATGTATGCATTTGTTCAGCTGATCCATACTTATCGTTAATACCATTCAATACCCGAAGTCCGGCAACTGTTAGCAACTCTGTTCCCAAACTGACGCCGTCTACTACCGACGTCATGGCCTGTAATATAATTATAATTATATTCACAATCAATTGTTTATCAAAAACACTGGTCTGACCTCTTCGGCCAACGGATCGCATCCATAAAAATACAATTCATAGACATATTTTCGGCGAATTTCATCACAATTTAGATCCCATTCTCGGGATAAAGTTAACGCTTTTCCAAACCATTTGTTTGCTTCGGAGTATAGTTTTGATTGATTGACAATATATTGCGATTCCGAGTCTTTAAATAAATCAAACATTAATTACTAGAAAAATACAATTAAAATAAAAATCAATACCCATTTCGTTGTGATGGACGGGTAGTGATTGAACAATAGCTGAGACGGCGTTTAATATAAATTTAGTCCGCCTTTCAGTCAACAAAGTACTACCGTTTGTGGACACGACTGGAAAGGTATGCAACTCTTTAAACAAATATTGTTGTACTTCAACGGTAAACAATGATAATGGCTTTGAATTTTTCAACTGAAACATCACTATAAACTGTATAATTGTGGCCAATCGCGAGTGCTCTAAGACTAGGGCACCGTTAGCTATCTTTTGATGTACGGCCAACACAACCAACGGCACCGATTGGTTAACATTTGGTTGAGCGTAAGGACCAGTCGGCTGAGTGGCCGCCGGTTTCCACCAGTCGTCCACCGAAAAGAGTGGCATCGGTTCCATCTCTGCCAACATATTGGCGTTTAATATCAAATCAAACAATTGTTGGGCAAACGTGACAAACGTCTCAATACGGTTTTCATTGATACCCAACTCTTTCTTACAGATACGGTCTTTAGGAGTTCGGCCCATCTTTTCCATCAATTGTCCCAAACATTCAAACCGTTTTAAGACATATGTCTTCCATAAAAGACACGCCAAGTTATGCTTCAATACAGCGCTCGACACAAATCCCAGGTATTCGAGCGCATCGGTCAACGAGTTGTCCACTACCGACGGGTCCCGATTCCAGCGCACCATTAGTTCCCAACAACAGTTCACTAAAAGTACGTCCGACTCAAGACTGTTGGGAAAACATCGGCGAACGTGATCTATAAGTTCAGATGTGGTCTTAATATCTATGTTTTGGTTCTCAAGAGCTTCTTCTCCCATACAGACGTCTTCAATGTCTGTATCTGACTGTTGATTGGCATCCGATTCACGATCCGATTGTCGGGTCTGTTCGCTAATAATCTTGTTTATGATATCCGGCATTATATTGCTATTGATAGACCATTTGGCCACCAATTCGCTCACAATTCCCGGACCACTTCCTAACATATACGACAACGATATGTTGGGACCACCGTTTGAATCTTCATTATTATCATCCACTTTACGATTTGAATGCAATAACATATCCAATAAAAATAAATCTTCTAATTGTTTAATCAATAAATTAAGACTTTCGTTGTCGATATGAAGTGTTTCCCATTCAGTGTCCGACCAATTCTCCAATGGCTTAGATTCGGCTCTTTGGCGAGTGTTGACCGCTTTTATCACATGAACGGCAATCAGTGCCGCCATTATATTAGTTGATTCACATATGATATCCATTATATCTTTCCATTGATTGGACAGCGAATCACTTTCATCGTCGTTATCACCCATCAGTTCCGTCACATCATTGGTCATATTTGTCTCGTTATTATCACTTTTTATTAAAGCCATTAATACGTCCAATGAATTACTGAAATACTGCCAACACTTCCAGTAATTACAATACGGCAACGAAAGCCATGATATAAAAAATAAATTCAACAAATTTGATGGTAAAATAGCGCTTATTTTCAACACTTCATCTAAATCTGATTCATTTGTACACAAATATGAACCAAATATAAATTGACTTAAAACTAGCAATTGTTTTGTTTGTGTTTTATCAACACTTAAATCTATATTGAGTTCAATGGGTACATCATTATAGACTTCTTGGTCACCAATCTTAACGATATGATTTGAATAGACAACAAATTGGGACAAAATGTCTACAATTGTTGTCCCATTGGTTTGGTCATTGCTATCCACACCGGTAGTGTTAGCTATTGGCGTAATGAGCGCATCCCTGAACGCCAAATACGATATAATACGGGCGATATCACTGCCCGTCCAACTTAGACCCTCCATCAGCTCCTGGATGTCGGGCGCTTGACTTGAACTGTCCTTAACATACAATATGTCTAAACTTGAAATCTTTGGTACAATTTTCTCATAAAGTCTACACAATTGTTGAATACGTGAACACATCTGAGCAATCAATTTGTTTTCAAAGTCTAACTCATTCCTCTCCAGACTAGCCATCAATTGTTCCCATAATTTAGTCACAACAGTGTTAATCAAAGACACGTCCGTAACTGTTCCACACAACTCTTTGAGACAATCTTTGCGGACTTCGGCCGTCTTGAGCATCAAAACTAATTCAACAACTTTTTGATTATCAATTGATTTTGAACTTTTCATTTCATTTAGTAATTCCTTAAACAAATGCAAATCACGGGTACGTTTACTGTTGGGATCAGTTAGTGCGCACAGGAAGGGCACCTGAATGTTGTGAAGTATACCCGTATTGTAATCAAACAAAAAACATCGACTCGTTTCTAAGTCAATAACACTTTTGAATTGTTCAATAAGGAGGGCATTCAAACCCATTATGGAGTGCTGACAGTGTATTAGTCGACAACTTTTGCCCACATTAAAAGCGCCCACACGGGCGCCCAACTGAGTACACCACACCTCTAATATACCCCGTTTGGGTGCGTATATCACTAAAAATGTAACGCGTTTAGTGTCCAATCCACCGTCGGGATCCTCTTTCACTTCTATCCAACCGGTCTGAGCGTCTCTATAGCCTTTCCACATACGCACAGCCATCCGATCGGTCACATCAATAAGGGTCACCCGTCCGTAGTCGTCCACTACGGCCGCCAAACGCTTGTTTGGCGATATAGTTAACGTTAAGGCCAATCGTTTGTCAAACAAACCCATTCTCAATGGTATAGGTATCGGCACTTCTAACTTAGCATCCCTTTCCTCCTGAGCTTTATGGCCACCAAACAGACCTCCAAATGGTATTATATTTTTCACTTTATTAACCATCGCTTGCGTTAATTCATTTATAATGGCGGGCGTCGGCTATAATTAATAACATGTTTATTAATAAACTAATATTTAACTAAAACTTTCAAACCATACCTCAAATGCTACATAAAAGCCAACGAAAGGATTTTCGCCACAAGTAATCAAAAGGTCAGCGCTATTGGGAACGGGAGGCGGCTGTCCATATGGGCCACGATTTATTGAATGCGATACAAACTGGTCGTACAAAGTGGCCGAAATTGGTCCACAATTATAACAGTCCTGAATGTGATCGCATTCTTCAAGTTTCCATTTCTTATAGTTGAACGATAGGTCAGACCCGACGGTACTTTCATTTTTAGCTAAACGAGTCCGACATAAACGTAATGTTTGGTAGAGACTAAACCCGTCGATCACCACAACTGTCGACTTGTGAACCACTAAGAGTTGGTCCGAATCGGCCGAATTGGCGCTAATCGGTCGGAATGTCTGGCATTTAATATCGATGACCGGTTCGGCGTGAAGACACTGACTTAACAACAATTTTCCACTTTCGGTGTAAATCCGGATATAACCTGAAGAAAAACCAATGATAATCGCTGTCCAGTCATTGAATGCAAACGAAGACTTTTGTTGGGAAACAATGGGAACCAATAGAAGTGAAGTAATCTCTTCAAACAGATCCTGACCGCCGACTAGTTGTGTCTCAAAACTTAATTGCAATTCACGGCAACCATCACTGGAATCGTTGGCAGGTTTGAGTCGATATACGGCTAAATGGCTTTGTTTGGCAAATGCCATCAAATCGGCAAATGGACTAAACGTGACCATCGATGAGGTCAAGCGTTGCATCCATTCTGAGTCATCGGTGGCGGCGGCGGTGGCGTTACGATCATCGGTCACAGTGTCCAAGAACTGACTCGTTTGCCAATTCCAGCGATTGTCGTAATCGTCATCTGAAGAGATAGATAAACAAACAATTAATGGACAGACCATTAGGTCACACATCACCACAAACCTCGATTGCGTTCTTGAATGGTCTGGTAATCGGGAATCAGTATCTGTTTTAAGGCCGTCAAGTCGGCCAACGCACAGAACTTGTTAAGTGTGGCACTCATTGCTTGTCTTAAGATCACTTCAAACACATCCACAACTCATTAATTCATTTCAATTGCAAATCAATTGATAATTAAATCACACGAAGAGTCCGATCGACAACACAATCGCCAATCAAACACACGTGACGTCACTCTCGTAAACATTGCGCACAAAAACATTACGTTTTATATGTGAGACCCAAATGTCAACACAATTGACATTTACATGCATTGCGTTTCAATTAATGCTTTGCATTAGAATTTGTAAACCTCATTCACGGTATACCCGTTCACGTTCACACATTTCGGGAAATTATTAATTATGAATAATGGATAGAATAAATAATCAAGGTACATAAAATTATTACAATTTAGTTAAATAGTATTAGTACATCACTAATATTAAAATTTTTAAATGAATTAGTTGATAATATTTATTTATAGTAAAATTATATCGTTATTGCGTGAATAAAAATGACGTGATTTTTGGTTTAACGTCTAGTGTTCAGTGCGTAGGGGTTGCGCCAAAAAGCGTCAAAATGTCACGTAATTTGTGAATTTGATGACAGGTTTTAGCGCCGAATGTCTAGTGTTTGGCATTATTTAGCATTAAATGCGTTAAACGTATCGCAAAAGTGTTGTAAACAAAGCGATTGAATCGGCGTTTGGTTTGAGTATTAAATCGTTTACCAAATTGTGTCCAAAAAAACAAAGTATCGGTAAAAGTGACCACAAAATCAATGCCCGAAATGATTTGTATGAATAACGCGTCCAACGAATCGGCCAATTCGTCGTCGCTGTCGCTATCGTCGGCCTCATCGCCAGTGCGGCCATCGCTGGCCATTAAACAGCTATTAGAGTCACCACTTATACGGTCTCAAGACATGGAGTCGTTATCGTCCTCTCAATTGAGTGCCCAATCGGACACCGATTTGGACACTAATCCCGAATTGGATGCCGTAATGGTGGAGGAATCGCCCGAACCGTCACCCTTTTCATCCCAAGACAACGGTCTGACGGTCACCGCCGCCACCGAAACCAACGACGAAATGGTGACCGAAGTGGCCGACAGTCAGGTCTCCATCGATAGCGATAACAATACGGACGACTCTAACGATTCATTAATAAATCACTTGTCGTCGCTTACGGGCGGCGGCGGTGGTGATCGGCAGAGTTGTCTTAGACGCCAGTCATCGGTGTGCGTCAGTCATACGGTCAGCAAAACATCTTCACCGAGAGCTTTGGCTATACTGAAGAATGCCATCAAAACCTCTTTTAATAATAACAACAATTTAAGCAAAAATTGTGATAAAATTGTTACCAATCAGTCATCCGAAGACCAATTGGTGACCACATCTACATTAAGCGCCACTAAAAATAGTCTGGATTTGATTAATGGCTGTCAATCGCCTCCAAATCACAAACTGATCCGTAATTCGCCGTTCAGTCGCGGGTCGGCGGCCCTAAAGGCGGCCAAAGAGCGTAAGGAACGTCTAGAAAGCGAACGGTCACCGAAAATAATGATCGCAATGTCTGCCGATTCTGGTTATGATCGCCGATTGACAGGCATTTTACGTAAACACGAGTTACAGTCATCGCCGACCAGTTCGGGTGAACCGAAGCCTAAGAAAAAGAAAGTGCTGTTCGCCGAACCAGTGGTCAGCTCTAAGTTGGAGTTCAAACTGCCGTCACCGTCACCCACATCGTCCTCTTTGGACGACCCGGGCGTTCAACCACTTAATCATATGTCGTTAAATACGTTTCACTCGTCCATCGACTGCGGCGAGTGTTTAGATCACTCATTGGGCACTCAAGAGGTTAACGATAAACGGCGTAACCATTTAGTCCATCAAAACAGTCAGTTTGACAAAGAATTTGACGCCAATTTGGTGGACTCGAGCGAAGACGACTCGTCGCAAAACGATTTACCGATTTTAACACAAAAGTTATATACGGCTAACGATAACGACGACCGGGATATGGAGCCCAGTTGTGGCCAACAACACAATCCTATTGTCGATCAATTTGATGACATGACTGCTGATAACACTTTGAGGGTATTTTGCATTTGTTTTATAATTGATTTTAAATTTAAAACTAATTAAACTATTATCTCATTTATTGGCGAAGAACTCGTTAATCTCGTCCACCAGTCTGTCGACTAATGACTGTCAACAGGACTCACAAGACTCGGAAGACCTGTTTATGTGTTCACAAGTGATGCCCGAAAGCCCTGGCATCGTATTAGTAGAGACTGGAGTACAGACTATACCGATGGGACAAAATCCTGACACTTTTGTCGAAGACCCTGTAGTCAACGTACCCATGCGTTTGAGTCTCGTTAAGGAATTGTATAATATTTTCGGTAATTTTATGGAACAGTACTCACAGTCTTAGCACAAGAATTTGATCCCATTTTACCATTAATTTATGTTTTAATATATGTTATTATCAAATGTTAATGAAATACAAACACAAAGTTTTAGATTCAATATTCAATTTAAAAAATGATTTTAAGCTACAAAATATCACACAATACATGTCAACAACAAAACAAACAAAGTTTTAAAGCCATTAAAAGCTAAATATTTTTGGTCTACAGTTATATCTATACAATAGATAGAAATTACAAAATAAAACACAACAAATTGTTATTATTTTTTTAGTTGAAAATAATATGAAATTTAATTTAAATGTGTTTTTTGGGTGTTTTTAAACGAATTAAATTAGGAAAATCATGTATTTTTGCAGCCGTTTTAAGAGAGTTAACGATATTTTTGCAACAATTGTTTAGCTCTTAGTGTTTGTCTGGGAAGTGCTATCTTAGGCAACAATACATCCGACACAATGTGATTGATAACAGATTTTAAGTTTAAATGAATTTAAATATTTAATTAATTATTTAGATAATTAAAATTTTTGCGTTTATAACAACAACTTTTTACTTTAATTTTTTAATAATTAATACTTATTTGTGAACAAAATTGTTATTATTATTACTAATTAATGATAATTCAGTACACAATTGATAACTATTTTTTTGGATGCAAAACTTTGTTATTATTTAATTTTAATACTTACTTTCATTTAATTTTTTAAATATCTCATTGAATGACATTATATTTTGAGTTTTTTAGATAAAATATTAGATGAATTGTATATAAAAATAAAGTAAATAATCAATAAATTAATAAGTAATGCATTTGAATGTATGACATAAAAATAAATATATATATATAATTTTAATGGAAATAAATATTAAATTAAATGCAAACAAAAAATTATTAAATTATTAAACGAAATATTAAATTACATTAAAGTTATAATAATCCTATCATAAGAGTCTAGCAAATGGTTTAATCCTATTTATATAATTGAAGGCCAATGAAAAAGTATATACAAAATACATATTTTATATAAATTTAATGCAAAAATGTAGCAAAAGTTATATATTTAATAGTTAATCAAACAAATTAACTTAAATTTGGTTAGTAATTAACGGTAACGATAAGGGATGGATTGGAAAATCAAACTAAATTTAAATGTCTATATATTTAAAGGGCACACAAAGCCTATGCCATAGCGTTATAACAGTACAGAAAGTATAAAACAAATTTAAATGTCAAACAAAAAAAGTTTTTGCATTCAAAGTTTGGCGCACATGTATGCGCCCAATGGACCAATCAAATGGATTACTTGGCCGTCACGTGCTCGTGTTGGACGGCGGTGATTGGCGGGTGGGGTGCGAGTGGGGGCGTGGCGTGTGGTGAGGTGGCGATGATGTGCAGTGGCGAGCACTGGTAGGTTAAGGCACTGGCAGTCAGATTATATGCTATGCTATTGTATGGCAAATACCAGGCATAGGGCGATAGGAACTGATGGTTAGGCTGAGCCCTGATTTCATACTCATTTAGTGCTTAAATCTAATTGTATTTGAATTAATCAACATTTAGTTGATCATAGGTTTGCTTAAGACTCAAATGAGATCAGTTAGTGAAGGGTCTTCACCAATGTCTCGATGGTTGGGCCACTGATTGGGTGATAGCTATGATTGAGACAACAAATGTATGCATCAAATCGATACCAACGCAGACAAAGCCATACGACAACAAAGCCATCGCCACTCATACCACCGGTATATCATTAAACACATGACCACTCTTTACCACTTAAACATAGACATACCATACCTGCGATAGTCATCCACATGTCTTAATGACCATTTGTGGCACTAATTACAAGAATCCATTGTCTCTATTGTTTGCTATAAATAATGAGTATATAATTTGTTTGCAGCCAACCATTTGATGGCAGCCGCCGATGGTATCTCGTGCCGCAAATGGCCACTGAATGGCGGCCATCAGCGTCTAGTGCTGAAGAGGTCGACTTCGGCCGATTCGGTACTGATGGCCGACTCGTATCAAGTGATTGGCAGCGGTTCACTGTCTGCGCACACGTATGGCTTCTGCCGCAGTGATCAGTGCACTCAAGTCAGTGTCCAATCCATTAGTTCCCAAAACCTCTTAGTCTTATTACTAATTAATCTTTTTAATCATTTTATAAATCAATTTACTAATTAACTTCTTAATGTCGGCCACCAATTGGGTGGCCATTGTTTGTGCGCTAATTGTTTAGTTAGTTAATGACTGCAACTAAACAAGTTGTATGCAATGTATTGAATAACTATTAGATAATTATATGATAATAGTCTGGAACCGGTTAGGGATGTTAGACAATAGCCAAGCACTTCCAGGAGCTCACAAAATGTCGATTGTCTACTACTACTACTGTTATATTGTAATGACATATACCTGTATAGTGTACGGTATAAATGTAGTGATAATATCATCTGTCACTCAATTATTTTGTTTAGAAATTTATTATTTTTATATATATTTTTATTTCATTCATTCATTCAATTAATCATTTATTTATAGCAAAAATATTTTTTTGTTGTTAAATAGTTTATTATATATATTAAACATTTGGTTTATGTATAGTTTAGGAAATGTTTTACTTATACTTAGCTTTTTGAACGCAAGCCATAGATATATAATTATTAAATAACTGTATGTTTGCCACAACTTTATCGGTAAAATTGTTTGAATGAAAAAAACATTTGATTGTCTCTAACGTATAGACTCCCGAAGAATGGGAAGAGTCGGACAAAATTAGATATCAATCCACACTTAAAGGGCATAAAACTGAGGTACAGTTTAACACAAGATTTAATTTAAAATTAATTGCAATTTAATTAAAATTTAATTAAAATATTTGTGTTTGAAATGGACAGTCAGTACAAAATACAGCTCTTCAACGAAGACCTGACACCAAATTTGTATCCAACAGAGACCAGAGCACACAAAGCATTGGTAGGGTTTTTAACAATACATTTAACAACTAATTGTATTGATTTAATTGATAATTGATTGACTGATCCATTGGTGATCCAGAATGTGATTCATATAAAGCGACACAAGTGTTGGTTACTAGTGGTGTGAGTCCGACGAAGAGCATTACAAAGTCGGGTCCCATAACTATACCAACAAAACTATGCGTCGATAGCAGCCGTTCCGCCAATAGTCTCGAAGAACTGAATCAGGTTTGCCATTGACTTTGGATGACAACTGGAAGTGTTTAGAGATATTGATATAACTTTGGGTTTGGTTTGGTTGGACAGGAAATCGAGAATTTGGTTCTCAAAGGAATTAGTGATTACGACAACCAATTGACATGTGATAAAGTACCGGAGGGTCATAGGGCACCCGTATTTGAATTGCTGGCCATTAAGGCTCACCAAAATATGAATCGTGTGGGCAGTAGTGGCGAAGAAAGCAGTGATTTAAGTCAATCCGAATCGCCTATCTTTGCCACCGGTATTGACATTTAATTGCTTTATAAATTGCATTGCATTTGAATTGTTTAGCAATTTGTGAATGTCTTTCTCATGTGAACTAATTTTTAATTAAATAAAAAATTTAATTGAATATAGAAATTATCTCAACGACAGTCGCCGACCCGGCCAGTGATGTTCAGCACAACTATTCAATGAGTCCTAAAATGAATAAATTTCTCACTCGAGAGCCGCCCGACGGCTGCGAGAAGATTAAGATCGTCAACGAAGACGATAGGTCTGTATGGGATTAAACGGCTGACACTTGAATGCCATTTATAATTGTAATTAAATTAAATATAATTTATAAATTACAGAATGAATGCAATCAATTACAACTCAGGTGTGGGAGGGTTTATGTGTCCGGTGCAGCCCTCGTCCGGCTTTGTATTGCTTCCGAGCCGGAGCTCAGCATTTCTGCCAATTTTTAAACCCAACGACTTTTCGGCCGATTATCTCAAGAATCGGATTAATTACAGGAAAAGTTAAATTGATTATTAAAAATGACAAATGTTTACACAATATATAAATTTATATATATTTAAAAAAACAACAAAACAAAAGCGCCGTTTGGTTTCAAATATATATAAATATATATAAAATATACGATATCTAAAAGAAAATAATATTTAGTAATATAAGTCTTATATTATATAAGGATTTTTAAATCAGTTTTAATTGCTTATAAGTTAAAAAAAACACTATAAATGTTTTGTTATAATATATTAATTTTGTTTTAAACATTTGACTCTTGATTATAATTACACTGTAAGACAAACAGAGAATATATTTATTTAATACAATATATGTTTTTTGAGAAAAAAATATTTGTTTGTGAAAACAGTTAACGAAACAAATTTTCAAACCAATTATTAATTTGATATCAATGTATGGTTTAATAGTCTTATTTCTTTCGTTAGCGTCTTATATATTTGTATATCTTATGTTTACTACTGTTAGGACACAATGTCATGCATTGGTTATATCTCCAGTCACTGTCTGTCTGTCTATCTATCTATCTATCGTTTGAGTCTCTCTTAATAGTCTTCAAAAAAAAATTTAAAACTTGTCATTCAATCGCATGAATCAATTGAAATCAAATTAACAACAAAATTAAAACAAATATAACGCAAACAATATAAAAAAAATATAACATACAAGTAGTGATCCTAATGTTCATCACAACAAATCAATACATTTTTAAAAAGATTTTAAACAAATTTTAAAGTTTATTGATTGAAAGGCACTGTCAAGTAAAAGGCAAATTGACCGGTAAATTCTCTAGTACATTTTCTAGCAAATACATTATGCTGTGGTATTTAATATTTAATTAATTTGATAGTTAATAAATACAAATTGAACGGGTAGGTTTTTCTAATTTATATTCAAACACTTTTAAATCACTACTAATCACTAACTTTTAATGATTTTTTAAAAACTCATTATTACCAAGCATACTATTTTCACAATCATTTCAATTATCTCATATTATAATCTCTCTCAGTCTCTCTCTCCCTCTCTCTCTCTCTCTCTCTTAGTCTCTCTCTCTCTCTCTCTCTTTCTTTCTTTCTCTCTCTCTCTCTCTCTTTCTCTCTCTTAGTCTCTATCTATCTCTCCCATTCACTCATCTATACCCTGATAATAGTTTTTAATTAATTGTAATTGATTAAACAATATGTTTTGTATGGTATATTTTCTGCCTCTATTGTTGTCTACATGTTTTGTGTGTCTCTTCCAGGTATTCATTAAAAATATAATTAAAATATTAATTTAATTAATAACAAAATAATTATAATGAATAAGTTATACATACAATATAATTGACTCGAAGTTGACTACTATTTTATTACCATTTTATACTCAATTATAATTAATATAATCGCACAACAAATTTGATTCAATGATTTTGCTTTATATATCATGATTTAAACTATAGTAGAGAGAGTTATCCGGGTCCTTTTTTAATTAGGTAAATATACAGTATAGTAGTGCCCCTCTTATTATGGCCAAGTGGTGATACATCTCTCGATACATTTGTCGATATAAATGAATGATTAAAAAATACAAAATGAGATATAATTATAATTTATAATTAAATTATAAGTTATATAACAAATAGCAGTATATATTTACCAATCATTTGACAGTATTTTATGATTAAATATATATAACAAACAGAAAAAATTTACAAATTAAAATTCATATCAAGAAATATATTATAATTAAAAATAATATACTATATATTAATGAAAATTAAATATATATATAAAAGTTATAAATCAATATATATTTAAATTGCATTCCCAACCGCGCCGTCAATCGTCCCAACAAAATATGTATTCAAAATGACATAAAACAACAGGAAATTTAATTATATTAAGACAACAAATAAACTATTTATTAATTTATTTAATTAAATAAAATTAAAACTATTAATTAATTCATTCTGTTTATGATTAAACTAAATATATATATAAAACAGACAACAAATATATATTTAAAAAATAACTTTATTTAACATGAAAGCAGACAAAATAAAAATTTTATGTCTAATTTAAGTTGTAATCAAACATATTTCATTCAAATCAAATTTGATCTTACAAAGGTTGAAAATAGAGATAAAAACATATGATAGCCAAGGTGGAAAAGAAACTCATTAATAAAACTTAAAAATTTAATTATAAAAATTTTTTTAAAACTTAAATTTCTTTACCACCTTGGTTATCAGATGTTTTTATCTCTATTTTGAACCTTTATAAGATCAAATTTGATTTGAATGAAATATGTTTGGTTGTAATGTCTTTTAATGAGACAAATAGTAAGCAATAAAAAATAAAATGATTTTTTTTCATCATTTAATTTCTCACTTTATTTCATATTGTCATTGAAATTATGATAAAATATTTGTAATCAAATTTAAATAAACTATAAATTTGATTGCATTGTAATCTCAAGTAAATGGTAAGTATTTTACACATTGATATACTTTTGTTTAATTAGTCACTAACTATAGTTAGTTTGGTTTAACCACTAAAATAATCGCTTTTTAAAAAACTTTTGATAAATAATTGATAATATATTTCAAGAAAATTCACTCGAATGTCAAATGAATATAAATATAAATTTTCATTTACCATAAGATAAATGCATTTTATTATTGAAATAAGATTTTATTATTTATTTATTACTTTCTAAGAAATTTATTTTGCATTTAATATATAATTATAATGAGTTATAATATAATTACAAATATAATTATTACTTTACATTACTCTCTCATTACTTTCAACAATAATAACTTCAATTTGAAGTTAAAAAAACAAAATTAAGACATAATTAATGCAATGATTAAACAAATGATTAAACAAATAATAAGTCGACAAAACAATACAATTAAATATGAATATTAAATATGAAATACTTTTTTTTGTTATCAAATTATCAATCAATGAAATAATTTAAATATAATTATTAAATAAGTTTTATATTACGAGACATTTATAATAGTAATGAGATATTTAGGGCTAAGAAACGCAACGGGATATTGAAATTGAAAACATAAATATATTAATCATTATTTATATAAACAAATAAATTGTGGCAAAAAATATAGATATATTTATAGATATCTGGCGTACAGTACGGGTGTCTTTAGAAGTGGTCAACGAATATGGGAACCAATTCACAAGACATGGCAACTCATGGCAGACATCACCTTAAGATTGAAGCAAAGATTCACTCAAAATATTATTTTCTAAATGAAAACTATATTCCGATTGACTGGCAGTCGATATGAACTGTTGGATCCGATCGATGGTCTCCACCGACTTGACAAACGCCCGCTGATTGTCGGCCATCAGCCAGTCCTGAGAGGCGCCGCCGCCGGCCATTAGCGTCGTAAACGGGATGTTATCGATGGGTGTACTGTATGTTTGAGCGCATGTCCTTTGAACTGTAGTGGCGGCCACTGACGAGTGGTGACCACCCATTTGGCTACCATTACTGTTCACTATCATCTGTTATGTCAACACAAACATTACAATTAGATCACCAATTCATACAACTATAGGCTTAAGACATACCTCTTGGGTTAACATTGTGCCCATTTGTGGGTACAGTGACTGGTGGTTATCGGCGGTCATGAGGGACGAGTCGGCCGAGTGTTGTGTCGGCAGAACCACGAACTCATCGGTCGTATTGGCGGCGGTGGCGGCCGACGAAGCATTGGTCGTCTTTTTGCTTCGGCCGAACACATTGCCCAAGAAGTTGTCCAACATTTGGGATCAATTAGGTGTCAATCACTTATGTCTGGTTGAGTTAGTTTCGATGTCTTTGATATCACTATTACATCCAATTGTGTCGACAATTCAATGACATCTCTCTCTATGTAATGGCAATCACAACAAAGTTATTTAACACTTAAACCCATTCATATACAACGTTACATTCACTTAACGCCTATTAAACCCACAAAACTCTTTTATATTAACTTTTAAATTAATTTAATAAATTAAATCTACAAAATTGTACTTGCTAACAAATTTACAAGTATTACATATGCTTATTTCTATTAATTATTGCAAATTTTATTTTATTAAATTTGTAATAAGATATTTAATTAAAATTGTATTCACAAAAAGTTAATATACAGTATAGTAAGTGTTGGACCCACTGTCCCCACCTTTAACCGTAACGTTGTATTTGTATTATAGAGTGGAATGCAATGACCATTGAATGCCATCTATGGATGAGTTGATTGAATGCATTGAAAAACAAATTAACAAATTGTTTGCCATTTAAGTGAACAAACGGTTCAGTCATTTATGCAATCAATTAGTTGTTTATTGCTTTCAATTTTGGGAACCGATTGAGTGATAATACCATTTGATTGGTAGTAGTGTTTGTGACAATCAATTGATTTGTTTATGCAGACAATGAGTGCTATTAATGACTTCCAGTCGCAGGCGGTGTCCGGATATCCCGATAATTACGGATCAAATGCTAAACAACACGTGACACTGAAGGGCAAGAATGTGACCGCCGATGATGTCTTACAATCACCACAAAAACAACTACAACAACAAGACATTAGTGACAAACCATCGATCATACCATCTGTGAGTGTTGTTCATACATCTCAAGACTATCTATTGATTCACAATTCAATTATTATTACCATTGTTTGTCTTATATTGTCATTCAATTCATTAATTGATTCATTAGTTTATTAATATTTTAGTAATTTTCTCTTAATTAATATCTTTCTCAGTTTTATAGTCTCTCTCTCCCAGTCTCTCTCACTCTCTCTCTCTCTCTCTCCAGTCTCTCTCTCTCTCATTCTCTCTCTCCCAGTCTCCCTCTCTCTCCCTCTCTCTCT
>JAQIWK010000204.1:0-20431 GCA_034695265.1 Dissorhina ornata | reverse complement strand
TTTATATAATATTTATTATGCAATTTAATCTAATTGTATATATCATAAGTAGTGGTGGAATGCAATGAATTTTGGTATTTAGTCTGTCAAACAAACAATTTAGACAAAACAAAACAAATTAAACTTGTATTACAACAACAAAATATACCCTTCAATACAATGGGCGGCCGTCACCAACCACTGGGCGCTTATAATAGAGGCGCCGCATATATGAGAGCCGTAATCTTGAAGCGACACCTGATATGGAAATTCTGTTTCGCGTGCATCTGTTCCGCCGACGATATAGGCATTCACTTCTTTGGACCCATTTTTTGTTAACAAATATGCTTTTGTTGACAAACCAAATGCTATTATTAAGTCAATTACTAATACAAACACAATTAAAACTTGAAATTTGAACATTATTTTTAAATCAATTTTTTTTAATTTATAATTTTGTTTTTTTTGTTGTTGTTGAAAATGTTATATAAATTTTAAGGCAATATAGTATTATATATTAATAATATAATATTATTAATCTTAATAATATTTGATATACTTATTTGTTTGAAATATAATTTCTAGTGATTAGTGTTACCATTAATTTTATTTTGTTAAACAAAGTTAATCTAAAAGCAATAAATCACTAATTATCGTTAGGATTAAAAGCATTTCTCTATAAATATATAACATTATAAATTGTTAAATATGATAGATTGTGTTAGAAAATATTTTCGTAAAAAAACAAAAAATTAAATAATATTTTTATTGTTTCTTCTTATATTTTAAATACATTTAAAAATTTCTCAAAACTTGTAATCGGAAAACAATAATTAAAACAATTAATGTATCAAAATAAATGGTAAATTAAATGTAAAATAAACTAAATTAAAATTTTAAGTTCATAAAAAATTAATTTAAAAACCACAATAAGCATCCGATTTTAAAATGTATGGTAATATTATAATAGTAATAACAATTAACAAATGAATATATTGCTTAAAATAATAAACTAAAATATACAAATGCAAGATGTGGTTAGAGTTAGAGTATAAGAGGTACAGATTGTAAGCTATAAATGCAATAAAGAGTTGATAATAAAAGAGAAAAACTTTGAGTGGAGTGACACTATCGTAGGGAAACAGATGTCCCTTTTTTTACGGTCCGCACGACTTGAAGCATAAGGTGCTAAAGGAGTTATTCAATTCAATTGTCGCCATCGTATTAACGCTATGCACACCTAAATTATATAGAAAGTAATTGAACAATAACTGGGTATAAAGTGTTTAACTAATTAACATTTATTTATTAAAATAAACTGCAATTAAGTTGACTAAACAAAAAAACAGCTAACATAATTAATTGCTTAAAAATTAATATAATTGGTAAGCAATTAAAAAATTATAACTAAAGCAACAACAATATGAATGCAAAACGATATAATATACAAGTTATGAAATAAATTGCAAACAATATTTTTAAAACATTTTTACATTTTAACATTGGCAAAACAATTATAGTTATATAACTTTTATGCAATGCATAATTATCTATTTAATTGATTTAGAAATATTAAAATTTAAACAACATTTTTTTTAGTAACAAATATTTATAAACTAAAATTGCTTTAAATTGTCGTTTAATACAATACATTATTTTTATTAATTATATTTAAAACTATATATTTTAATCGTAAATAACATTAAAGGACATTTGATTTAGATTTTGTTGGAATTTGTTTTATTTAAAAAATATTTCTAAAATATTTAAATAACTTTTAAATATATTTTAAATAACTTTCCTGTGTGGTATTAATAATATGACTTTTAATATTAGTTTATAAAATATAAATTATATTTCAAAAAAAAATTAGAGCAAAAATTGTCAAATAAGTTAAACATAAACTAAAATAGCATTTTTAGATAAATATTTTCAAACATTTAGATTGAATTTAGTTAATTATAGTCACACTAGTAATCAAAATTCAATATATTTATTTTAAAAATTGATAAATTGTTGGGACAATAATAGCAATAATTACTTTATTTCTAATTATAATTACCAAACAAATGTAGGTGTTATCAGTTGACCTGATATATAACTATTACGGTCCCAGACTAGACATCCCAGACTAGCGATGGGCTCAAAAAACAAGTTCCCGTTATATTTTAAATTTAAAAATCTTTTATCTTCCAAATAAATAATACTATTTTAAGGTTAATCTAAAATATAGTTTGAAAACATAGCCCACTTTTAGTTGTAATCCATCACATAATAAAAATAAAAGCAAAAGATTCACCTAAAAAAGTGAAAATTGTGCCTAAAAAACAACTTTCTTTAGACCACTTCCTATCAAAAATAGATGTTTTCTATAGTTTTTATTTAGACAATTGTGGGACAAATACCCATCGAGATTGTGGTATATAAACAGCTCATCCACACCCAGACAATTCATACTCCAAGAGATTTGTTTAGTTTAAACATCAAAAACTTAAACTCAACTAAAATGCTTAGAGTAAGACATTGTTTTTTAGATGAAAATCTTTGAATTAAATTATTTAACTTTTAAAAAATTATTAAAAAACTAAATATAAAATTTATATTCAATTAAAAAGTTTGTAGTCGTATCGCTGGCCGTTGCGTACGTAAACGCGGGAGCATTAGGGAGCTATAGCGGAGGTTTATTGGGCGTAAAGACCATTAACACAGGTTACGCAGCACCGGCTGTGCGCGCACACCACCATCAGGGACCTGTCACTGCCGCCATTCAGAGCGTACGAACTGTCGACTACATTCCGGTAGCTCTACCCCAAGACTACGCTGAGCCGCAGGTGATCGAAGTGGAACCGTTTGAACAACCCGTACAAATGATCTTCCGATCGTCGACCAGCCCTCTACTCATCCAACAGATCCACCACAAGGGAGCGCCTGCTCAACACGAGGCCACCCGATCCGAAGAAGAGCCGTCGCATCTGTTGCATGAGGTCTATAAGCCAGTGATCCAAGAATTCCGTGAAGTTATCCAACCGTTCCGTAAGATCACCCAAGAAGTCAAACCAGTGCTCGAAGAGGTCCGCACTATTGTGGCTAAGGGTGAGGGATATCGTGCGGCCCCACTGCTGAAGGCCGAGCCCCACCCCCTGCCCCTACAGGCGGCCCCCGTACTGCTCAAAGAAGGCCCAAAGTATTAAATCATTTCATTCATCAGTGATAATTGCAAATGAAATATTTTGTCCTAAAAGTTGGAAACAATTTTATGGAAATCTAAAACTTATTTAATGTGTTTTTTTAATAATTTAATAAAATATCATTTCATAACATAAAAAACAATTGAAATTAATATTTAATCTAATATTTATTGTTATTTTTGCCACAATATTAATGATAGCATTGAAATAAATGGTATTAAATTATCATATCATAGCTGCTATTGAGTTACTGCTTGTGATAGTTAATGGTATTGAAAAGTAAGTCAATGTAATGTAAAAGTTTTGGGAATCATTGAAATCATTGACAAAACAAATATTAACCAAAAAACCTTAAGCCCAGCAAAGAATGGGAGGAAAAAATTGTTGTATATCTGGCTCATCGTATTTACGGTTATACATGTATATACATTGTATATGAAAGCAATAGATTTTAAAATAGACGGTTCATTAATTATGATGATATGATTGGCAGCGGCCAATTGGGTCATAAACAGCCTAAACGCAATCAACAGACACCACACACGCATACCATACACTGGCTGTGCCAGCGATGCAAACAGTTGGTCCCGGGCTTAGTAACACAACAACAACTGTGATTATATTGTATATAAAAAAATTGTTTGCATAATAATAATATTAAACGCATTTACCAACTCAACACTACGGCTACCGCCGATACGATGTGCACAATTGTATTTTACCCTGGATACATTTTTGGCATTCCTTGACGACCCACCATACAATTGAACCATCGCTAGTATTTCAAGTTATAACGCTTTTTTGTATGCGTTTTTTCTATGCTTTTTGTTTGGGCTATTGGAGAGGCACTGATACACACATAGGTCCGGTACGTGCGCGTAATTAAAGCTCGTGGTATTGCCAAAAGGGGGACCAGGTGTATGTACGTGCTTACATACGTGCTGGCTAATGGTATGTCTATTGATTTGCTTAAAGTTAAGGTTATATTTTGCATTTTGAGAGAGAGACTACTGAGGCTGAGGTAAATCCAGGTATAGTAGTCCAGGTGTTTGAGGAGTAGTTTTTGATAATAAATAGCACTTAAAAAACATTACGTTTAGTGAAGAGAATTGAAGGAAAGTATGAAAAGAGAAAGAGAGAGAGAGAGAGAAAGAGGGAAAACCTGAACATATGCTCACTTTAATAGCGTAGAGCGTGTGCCAGAAGTTTGGTGGCAGTGGTGGCAGGTGTGGGACACGAGCCCAACACACGTCGCATAACAAACGGACGGCTCGACGACTCGATCAATAGATATAAAGTTCTCCCGAGTTTGAAGTCTCTCCGCTTACTCTCTCTCTCTCTCTCTCTCTCTCTCTCTTGTGATTTGGTTATGGAGGAGGAGTTTAGGTTCGCTTGACTCGTTCATAGTCTCTGGTCGACTGTTTTGATATTGTATTCCCCTCTCAGACCTCCAGAGTTTTAGTTTTTGACACAATTCGCTATCAGTTTAGCTTTCAAACACATATTTCGTGAAACTAGGACTTTACCAAAAACCAGTACATACGCTATGCTATAGTGAACTCCACTTAACAGTACACTAACACTGGTGTTTGACAACACTTTATGTCACTTTTTAATATAACTGTATATTGTTTAAAGTTAACGTAAAGTTCATAAAGTATTTTTAATATTTGATTTAAAAAAACTAACTTTTTTGGTGCATTTGAAACAAACAAAGTTGAGCCAAAAATACGTGATTATTAGATGGCTATAACGTGTACCAGACATCCGATGCCTACACTCGGACTGGTGTTTGTGTTTAAAGATATTTTAAATGATGGTAAACTATCATTGAAGGTAATCGATGACAACAGTGCCAATCACTCTCTGGGTCTGCACCGGGAATACGTGGAAGACTGGGAAATACCAGTGGAAGAGATAATAACGGGTCACCGAATAGGATCAGGATCATTTGGAACGGTGTACCAGGGCCATTGGCATGGACCCGTTGCCCTCAAAAAGTTAAACGTCTCTAATCCCACACCCGCTCAGCTGCAGGTAAGCTAACGAATCGTTAGTAACGATTAGTCTCTAAATATATCGGTGTATCTGTTTGTTTAGCACTTGATTTGAAACTTTTGTTTTAACACTTTTTTTTGTGAATTTTTAATGTATTTTAAAGGCCTTTAAGAATGAAGTGGCAGTTCTTCGGAAGACACGTCACGTCAATATACTGTTATTTATGGGATGTGTATCACAATCACAGTCCCTCACAATAGTTACCCAATGGTGCGAAGGGTCGTCACTTTACAAGCACTTACACGTCTTGGAGACCAGATTTGAATTGTTACAACTCATCGACATCGCCAGACAAACTGCTCAGGGAATGGACTATTTGCACGCTAAGCATATCATCCATCGAGATTTAAAAACCAATAGTAATTTCATAATTAAATATATTATAATTAAAATTAATGCAATAGTGATGACATAGATAATTAATAAAATGACTAATTGTTTTGTAGATATCTTTCTTCACGACGATTTGACCGTAAAGATCGGTGACTTTGGTTTAGCGACCATAAAGAGCCGATGGCAGGGCTCCCAACAGTTCAACCAACCGACCGGATCTATCCTATGGATGGCACCCGAAGTGATACGAATGAATGGTTACAATCCGTACACATTTCAAAGCGATGTCTACTCGTTTGGTATAGTGTTGTATGAGTTGATAAGTGGACAATTGCCATACAGACATATCCGTAATAAGGATCAAATCCTATTTATGGTCGGACAGGGATTACTACAGCCGGACCTCAGTATTTGTCGCAACGAAACGCCCAAATCGTTAATCCGATTAATCAAAGATTGTATTTTGTTTAATAGAGATCAGAGGCCTCTCTTTAGACAGGTATTTCATATTCACTTGACTTTTATATTGTATGCAAATTTGATTAACTCTTTAATTGCATTATTTGCACAGATTTTAACAAATTTAGAGCATTTGTTGCGATCGCTTCCAAAGATACACAGATCCACATCCGAACCAACCCTTAATCGCATAGACACCGAGTCTGACGATTATATGGGTCCGGGATCGCCGTGGAGTGGGTCACCCAAAACGCCCATCAACTCCTACTTTAACGACTTTTTGGGAACCCCTCCCTGGGCTGCATCACCCAAAACACCTAACTATTTAGGAACACCTCCATGGGGTGGATCACCTAAAACACCAATAAACTCACATTTCGGTGCATTTCCTTTCTTCACAACCGGACATATTTGAGTCAAATTTAATATATAAATTGCTTCAAAGCATTAGTATATTAATAAAATTATTGTAAATATATTACTATAAAAAATGTTTCTAATCATACATTGTATTGAAGATGTTTTGTATATTTTTTTTAATGAGACACAGACTTCCAAATGATAATTGTGATTCATATTTAAATTTTTTAAAAATTTATAAAACAAATACTAATTTAATTATAAATATAATGTAATTTTTTTTATATAAATGTTAATATCCCAATCGACGACAACCATTAGAATAAATTAAAACATATCATAAATAGTTTTATAAATTATAATAATAATTGTAATTTATTTTGTAAACTAAATGCCATTTTTAAGCGTTATTTTGCAGATATTTTAAATATTTTGTTGTACTTTTTGAAAATAAAATAAATACTCAAAAAAAATTAAGATAAATAACTTGTAATCTATTAAATTAAATATATAAAACAATTGCCATTTATTGTTAACTAAACAATTAAATCAATTGATTAAACAGTTTTAAAGTTTATATATTATTATTAAATACAATAAATAGAATTAGAATTTGTATTGAAACTAATGATAAAAAGTTGTGATAACAAGTGTGTGACAAATATAAAGACAATCATATATTTATATAAAATATGGTTTTCAATGATAAGTGCTTTTTTGTTATTTATATAAATCAATCCAATCAATCATTAATAGTGTTATATATTGGTGTTAATGAGAACAATATATGCTTTAAAACATAATATAATATACATTTTCCAATTAAATTTGTCAATTGAAAACTCGTTATAGTATTTAAAAACATTTAAAATTTAAAAAAATTAATTAATTCTGTTATTAATTGATTAAATAATTACAAACAAATCTAAAAATGGTGGCAAAATTCCCTAAAATCTAATTCAATTATAATAATTACATAAAATTTTAATATATATAAAACTATAAATAATAAGTAATTAAAGAAATGAAATATAATTCGTTAACAAAATAATATATTTTTAAATTAAAAAATTCAATCCAAATGTCGTTTTATTGCTCACGAATTTAGAGATTAATCAAAAAAAGGATAGAATAGGCCGTCAGTTATCGATAGCCAGTCCTAAATGAGTGAGTTTTGCCGATAAAAATGTGTGTAAAGTAAATATAAAAGGCTTCGGGTTTTGTAATAAATCTAATTCCTGTAAAAAAATAATAAAATATAAATAACTTTAAAAAAACAATCAAACAATGAATTCAAATACCTTATTGTCGTCGCCGACAAACTCAAGCCAAACAATACGTTTGCCGTCATCTGCCGTACCCTTTAACTGCTCGAAAGGCATTCTCCATAATATCTTTCGGGACTGTATTTCTTCTAAAATTAATCCATTTTCCATATGAATCGTTATAATGGATTCCATGTTCTTATAAATACACGCTTTTCAGTTCATTACAAATATAATTATAATAATTAGTTAATTGAAAAATTTAAATTATTATTAAATAAAAAATTAATACCAAAACAGATCTCTTTGAGAGCGATGGCTGTCATATGTGAAGCTTTTACTATATGTTTGGCCCAATTGGCTAAATCACGATGACTTTCGGCACGCATTATACGACAATCAATGCCATGTCTTGTGCCAAATCTTAACATAAATGTGATGATATCGGTAACTCCCGGCACAATTAGGGCGCCGCCAGAATTGGTCGACTTAGACGACATGGTTAGTCCCAAATTGGATGAATTGTTATGCACTAAACGAATGTGTAATAAGGGAAATGTATGTACGGGTACGGCCCAAGCCTCCCGAGTCCACGGGACTAAATCATAAAACAATAGGTCTCTGTCGGTCACCGCCAGAAAGACTGCATTCCATTTGCTATGAGGGCTAATGTCTTGACTCTATATTTATAGTAATTTATAATTATTTTCCAAACAAATTGCTATTAAATGTTTGAATACCCGTTCATAAAGCCAACCCATGTGTGTGAGCCGAGCGCCGTCCAAGAAGTCGGTCAATATATTGTTAGTTTGGAGGACTGCCTGAACCATGAGTTGACAACACGCCAAATGAATGGCACTAAACCAAGCGCTACATTGAGCTGAATTGGCAAACCTTAAGACACACTTTGATTGTCGATTTGGCGAATAAATGGCTATAACATTAACGCTGTCATCGTGTTTGCCATCACTGGACTTACTGTCCATACATTTAGTCAAATGGCATAACAAAAGAGGCACTGTTTTGGTGTCATTTTTATGTTGCGTTAAATGATTTAAATCGTTATTTGTTTGATTTGAATGGTCGAGAAACTCTTGGCCGTTGAATGACCAGCCGATGTCGGCCAAAATGGACGCCTTCCGGAAGTAGGGAATCACTTCTTTCAAGTACTTGACTGTAATTAAGGAAAATGACGGCACGACTGGGTTTAGTGGCAATTCAATAGCATATTTACATAGGATTTTTGGCAGCAATTAATTAATTATTTTAAACAAATTTGTGTTTTGTTTTTCGTAACATGCAATACAAAAAAGTTAGTTATGTTTTTAATTTGACAAATGTTTAGTCAGTTTTTAGTGTCAAATGTGTAATCAATGCATGCATTTTAAAACCATTACAACAACAACCGATCGACCAATTAATGCAAACATAAAATTAAATGAAAAATAAATTAAATAACAAAATATTAAAATAAATAAATAAAATAATAAATAAACAGTTATTAAAACAGGCAATAGATTTGATTAAAATGTCAATTCATATACAAAGAGCTAATTTGTTTGGGATTTAGCGATTAGATGTGATTTAATATAATTCAAAACAAACTAAACTAATATATTAAACAAAATATATAGTATTTATATAATTAGTTAAGTGCTAAACATGTAACAAATGTTGACACATCTATAACAAGTGTTAATCAAAATGTTTATTAATTTTGTGATGACTTATGAAAACAAACTAAATATTTTGATATTTTGTTTCAAACAAAATATTTTCTTTAATTTGTTTGTCATATGGTTTTCGTCTAAATTGAATCAATTTTTAAACTAAAATATCATTTTCTAGACAAATACTGTATACAAAATGTATACAAAATTAAGCTAATTATACGGATTAATAAACAAGTTTTTAGTCTATTATTTAAACGACAAATATTATACAATATATTAGTCTATAATTAACAAAATATAAGGAAATATAAAACAAATAATTAGTCTTTTTATAAGGAAATAGCGGCCAATGAATGGCGTGATGTGTGTAATGATAGCATAGTATATATGGCCATAATTATCGGCCAACGAGTGGCCATACCTTCGAGAGTGACGATATCGCCAGCATTTTTGAGCGCTTTGACGGCCTCGTCGTGAGTGGCGTCCCGCAGATCCCACGTATTGTTTACCGATAGTATAGCGTCGCCGACAAACAGTTGTCCGGTCAGGTCAGCGCTCATACCCTTGAATATCTTGGACACAAGTATCGGCATTTTGTTTTCACGGCCACCTTTAATACTGATCCCAAGGCCGGTGCTGTCAGTCTTGTGAATGCGTACCACTCGTCGTTTGTGTGCCAACGAGTCGGCCAACTCGGGAGTGACAAAGTGGTGACCGTTATGATCACCCGAGCTGCCAGTCACCCCGTTTTGGACACCATTTGTGTCACTATTGCTGGTGTTGTTGTTGTTTAAGACATTGGCGTTCATTGTGTCAAAGTTGTCATCGAGTGTCACGTGAAGACATGTGTCCTCCAAACGGACCAACACTTTGTACCACAGATTGCGGACCAGAATCTCCACATAACCGGTCCGGTAGTGATCGGTGACCGTCGGCACCACTATAGCCGTTGTGGACGCCATCGATGATCAGCTAATGAGGTGTTTTGGCGACCGATGTATATATGCAACGATCACAACACCTATTGACCACTCATTCAGACCACAAATCATTCAAATGACAACACATTTGTCATACCATTCAACCAATTGATGGCAAATGTGTTGTACTTTTTTGTGCGCAAAACACAACTCAAAACCAGTCGTTGACTGTCAATGACTGTTAAGCCCAACACTTGTTGACTACAGGCATACATTAAGCTCACTTCATATCCACAAAACTTGCTTTACATTTGTATTTAACGCTTACTTTTCAATGCAATGATAATTGTTTGCCTACAATAGGTCGGCAGTGAACGCGCGCCGGCGATAGATACGGTTACTATGGTTACCGCACTGTATAATAAACACCGATTTGCGGGCCCTCACTGTATCGGACACATTGAACCACTACTTGATTATCACAAAACTGTTTTAGACATTAATTTTCACTTTGATATCGTAGTTGACGTCAAACACTGCAATGATATCAATGATTTACAGCCAATTTATACCAAAGCCATTAATTATCCCATAATATATTTAACTTACAAACTTTTTTTATTTGCAAAGTCATGTGACTACTAACTAAATTGTTAAATCATTTATAACATTTATAATATTTATTAATTAATTTTAATTGAAATGACACTTGCAATCAATGGTTTAACTTATTTATTGCTAGTTTATTTTGAAATAAAAATTCAAATATACATTAGTTTTAAATTAAAACTTTTAATTAAAAACTTAATTTGGTTTAGAAAGTAGGTTGAATCTATATAATTTAATTGAATTAAAAGAAATATTTAAATACAAAAATAAATGAGACATTAGTTATAATTGAGCGGTTCTATAGAGGGCATTGGCGGGTGCATGGTCAACAGTACCAGGCTCATTGGTCACCACGTGAGCTTGAAATCCGTTGACCGGGTCGGCCGTGTACTCGACGGTTCGGCCGATACCGTTGGCCTCTCGGTAAGAGTAGGATCCCCTAACATTGCCGGCGCCGTCACCCGACTCTTGTCGAGTCCATTGAGTGCCGAACTCATCGGTCGCGTCGTAACCATAAGAGTAAGGTTTAGGCGTCTCGTCGACGGCCAGCGCTCGGGCTATGGGTTGGAGGTGTAGTTGGGCCTCACAAATGGCCATCAATACCGACAAACAAACTATTAACTGTAAATGAAAATAATAAATATTTTATTACACATTATAATTGAATTAAATTGAAGTTTTGATTATAAAAACTTTGATATTCACCCGAATAAACATTTTGTTATAAAAGTTATTTAATTGACTTTTTTGGATGACTGAAGACGTTTGCACTCAAATACTGTCAATAAAAATGTCCATAATTTCAATTGCTTTTATACTAACTTTAAGGTAAAAGTTTGTGAATTAAACTTAATCTAGAAATTTAATCTAAAGATCAAATCAATTAAATTGAACTCCTTTTATGAAATAACTTGTGTTTTATTATATTTATTATACTTTATAACTATAAAAGCTTTGATAGTTTTGTTTAATTAAATTTTTTTTTGTTCAATTTGTAACATCACTGTTAGATAGGGAAATATTAATGTTAAATTAACGCCATTGTCGATAGCCTATCGTTAATTGCATTTTATATTTAAAGATTAATTTAATTTATTGAATTTATATTCATTATGTTATTCATAATTACATTAAATAGTAAATTAGTTTTAAGACCCCATATGTCACTTAAATTGTGTTTTTAATGTAATTAATTTTCCTTGAACAAAGATTGTATGCTTTTTAAAATATAAATTAATAAATTTGTGTTAATTATGACAATTTTTTGTTAATTAATAAAATAACTATAAATTGTTTATTTATATACCATCAATATTTTAAATTTAAATTCAATTTAAATTCAATTTAAATTCAATTTTATTTTATTTTATATTTATATTTATAAAAAGTTTTGTTAATATAATACCTAATTGTAATATTTTTATTAATATAAAATATTCATTTGATTAATTAATGAGAGATTTATTTTATAATTAAAATACAATTAATTTTGCATCAATTTGCATAACAATAGAAAAAATAAATAAATAATTTGTTGTTTAGTTTATAAAATTAAATATTATATATATTATATTAATAATAATAATTTATTAAAATAATTATAATATTTTTTAAATATCACAAGTGGCAATTTGAAATTTAAAAATTTTAGTTATATTCAATGAATAAAGTTACTTCATATTTAATTTTATTTTATAAAAACATTATAAATTAGTAAATTATTTTATTTTTGTAATTAATTTAAATAAAAAGTATTTAAAACATTCCTTTCAATGCATGTAATGTACAAAATATGTCAAAATATAATCAAAATATAAATTTATCACAATTTATAAAAGTGAAAACTAACCCTTTTTTCCCCCATTAATAAACATCTTATTGTAATTTAATATTGTTTTGTTTGTTTGTAATTTATTTTGGGGTTAATTATTCTGAATCTTAACAATGAATGTTATAAAATATGATTATATATTTACAAAACGGTTTGAATAATGTAATAAATATTTTGATTAACACGTCTGAAGCCCACGTCAACGGCTTAATTGAATGAACCGAAAGGCGTTCAACAAATTTTGTTTTGAAATTTACACCAAAAATATTAAATAAATAAATAAATTTATTTTGTTTTGTTTTATTTTGTCTATTATTTTTCAAATTTCAACATTGAATCTCAAGTGTATTTATAAATTAATAATAAATTTTATTTTTAAAAATATAATCAAAATTTATTTTATTAATATAGTTTTTAATTTGGATATTATAAATTAAGTGTAAATCTAGTTGAATATACTATTAAAATTATATTTGTTATTAATTATTCAATATGTTTTATATTAAAAATATTTTGTTTTTATAAACAATTGATATTTTACAATTTATGTTTGTAATACAAATTATGATTCAAATTATAACAGTATAATACAAAATACATTGTTTTATACAAAATTGTTTATAATTCAATAACTTTCTCTGACCCTTATATGTGTTTTTCAAATCAATAATCCTAAAGATGTTTTCAATTTATAAAGTAATTGTCTGAAAAAACACAAAATTATTAAAATTATTTTGCATTATATCTATATTTTTCAAACATTAAATATATGAACCAAATATAATATGAAATAAATTCGTGATGAGATTTACTTGAATTTATTGTATTATTAATTCAATTACTAGATATTAACAATATAATATAATAAATATGTGTAGGTATAGTTTAGTATTTTGCTAATTATTATAATTTATAGTTTTGTGATATTTTGCTCACGAATTAAAAAAAATATAATTTATAAAATAATTTTATTTAAAATACAGAAAATAATAATAAATTTTATTACTTAAAAATTGTTTTTTAAAACAATTATGAAATAAAACAAATTATGCCTGGACATGAAATAATTTACAAGTTTGTTCTTTTTTATTATTATTCATTAATAATCAATTAATTTAAATTTTAATTTTTAAACAATAGTTAAATCATTTGTTGAGTGTATTTTTTTGAAATTAAAAGATGGTTTTTAATAAATTATTTAAAATAAATTATAATTTGTTTTTAAATCAATTAATATTCAACTGATATCTTCACAACAAAATAATATGAATTATATTTATTACTTAACATCACATATGAAATGCCTTAAAGATTATATTTTTTAAATTAAATAAAATAAGAAAAAAAAATTTCAATAAAAATGAAAATGTTTGATACTTTTAGTTTTTACTAAATCCTAGCATTAAGTTTATACCAGAAAAAACAAGAAAGAAAGTAAGTTAGTTTGAATGAAGATGGGTTTGAACGTAAAGTTCAGCCAAAACAAGATTTTTGGTCACCTATTTTGCTTGAAGATTTGGGTCGTCTTTAATTTATTTTCACTTTTTATTTTATAGTGAAAACATGAGACACATGTAAGAGACATACGCGCCCTCATGAATAAAACATGTTTCATATATGGGTTGACCAGTATTTTTGACAATCGGTAGTTACGGAAAAGCATTACTACTAATAATTTTATATCTAATAAACAGACAGCAAATGATAAAATCTATATTATTTATAGATTTTATATACAAAATATAAAATTAAAATTGTAATTTTGTAAATTAAAAACTAATTGAAAAGTTGCAATTTTAAAATTAGCAATTAATTTTATTTTTATATTCACATTTGTTTATAAGTTAATATTAAATAATATAACAATAGTATAAATATTTCAATTCAATGGCATTAATATATTAAATAAAAATTATTTAAATTATACAAAAATATTACTAAATAATGAATAAAAATTGAATAACAATTTAATATGTTGCTAATGTGCCGGATAACAAGGCTATCACCCAAATATATTTTTCTTATTATAATTTTTTGCTTATTTTAGAAATATTATAAAACATTTAATGTTTGAGACATCAATTAACCTAACAGTAGATATAGTATATGAAGTTATTATATTAAGCCCACTATTTCCATGCCTTACCTTCACCCCCATTAGGGATGAGCTGACAAACAGTGCTTTTTATGTAATTAATTTAAATCGAGACGTTATGTCGCAAAATGTTGAATAAAAATAAATTTTTATTTACTTTTAAAGAAAGTAAAAGTTATAAAGAGAGAAAAAATAGTGATCCAAATGTCAGTATAAAAGTCTGACATTTAGGAAATATATTTTCATTCAGAAATTAATTTTTAATAAGTTTACAACAGTTTAACTACTACTACAACTTAGAAAAATGATCAAGGTATCGTATGTTATATTGCTAATAGCAATTTGCAATTAGCAATTTGTTATATTTTTAAAAATTAAATATACAAAAATTATTTATTTATAGCCAAATCTTTATAAAATAATTATGATGTTTATGTAGAATTACTATTAATTATTTAATTCTTGTATTTTAAATGCTTTTTGAGCAAAAAGTTTTAGGTTTTGAATCAATTTCTAATTAATAATTTAAATGTGATAACAAAAAATTATTAATTTTGTTTAAACATGTATTTAAAGGCAATTGTATGCGTGTGTGTGCTTATGGCCGTGTGTTCAGCTCAACGTCCTTATGGGTTAGGTTTGGTAGCGGCCCCTCAGGTGCTGGTCGACGAGCGTCCCGAACCCTATCAGTTTGGTTTCAACGCCGCCGATGAGTACGGAACCCAATGGACTCGTCAGGAGACTGCCGATGGATCAGGTGCTGTGAAAGGCTCGTATAGCTATCGGGATGCGGCCGGCATTTTCCGCACTGTTGACTACGTTGCCGATGATGTCCATGGATTCAGAGCTAGTGTCCGAAGCAATGAGCCCGGACTGGTCAGCAGCCAACCCGCCGATGTTACCTATAATGTTGGTAACAGAAAATAATTCAATTAAGCATTTGTTTTAAATTAAGCTTTGTTTTTGCTTTTTAAAAATTAATTGCTAAAAAATTATTTGTTTTGAATTGAAAACACAAAATAAAAAAAGTTTATTTTATAGTATTTAATAAATATTTAAAAAAAACTTTTAATCAATGACTTAATCATTTTGATGTTTAAAAGAAAATAATAAATATTATTATTTTTATTTAATTAACATCAATGAAAACCACAATAATATTAAAATTATAAATTATAAAAGCCATAGTTTTAACTATAATTTATAATTAGTTTTGGTTTTACACAATTATAGTTATTATTTAGTCATATTATAAAATTAACAAATAAAATAAAAAGCCTATATCTAAATACAAAATATATTATAATCAAAATTAAATGAATAAAAGTATTATTTTCAAACATCATCAAAGATAATTGTGGGCATTTAAAATAATTAAAAGTGTATAAATTTACAATTTATAAATAAAATACAAAGTTTTAATACTTTTATATAAATAATTATTTGTTTGGTTTAAAATTAATGCAACTTAATAATAGTGATACGGATGATAAATGCATTTAAAGCAATTAATACAAACCAAAAAACATTACACAAATACAATAAAATAAATATGATAATTAATTTATAAAACCAAAAAATACAAGGTCCTTTAAATATATATTTGCATTTACCGTTTAAATATATACTAATAAATGCATTATTTATATTTAACTGACACTGATAACAATAGGCTAAATGTGACACAACTAAAGCATAATTGATATGCAAAATTCATAGCAAATACTGATATATTATGTAATTTGTTTAAAATTATACAAAATTAAAATTAAATTATTATATTTATTTCAAATTTACAGAAAAGCCTACAGAAAAATGACAAAATTGGCTGCTTTTGTCTTAAAAATAGATATTAACATATAATTAATTAGAAACAAAAACAAAAACTAATTAATAGTAAATTTAAATAAAATTATATGCTATCCATAACTTGATTGCCTTCAAACTCACTGTGATATCAAATCAAATTCATTTAAAAAAAAGCACCCGTCAAGTGATTTATGACCAAAAAATTATTTTGATATTATTTTACTATAAAAAGATTATCTTTGTCCATATAGTTTCATTAAATTTGTAAAAGTTTTAACAACACAATTTGCTTTTGTTAAACATATTTAATTGTTTCTAACAATGTTCAACGTAAGTTTGGAAATGTTTAATTTCTATATTATACTTTAATATTATTTTAATAATTATGTTAATTACAGTTAGTGACAATTGGTTTAGTAATTACAACAATAATAGTTGTGAGTAATGGCCAGTATTGGGGCGGAGTTGGTGCCAATCGCGGGTACGGAGGTTCGGGAGCCTATGGTGGACAGAGAGCGTATGGAGGAGTGGGTGCGTACGGAAGAGGTGGAGCTTTAGGTGGAATTGGAGCATATGGTGGATCAGCAAATTCATTGGGACACGGATTAGCTGATGGACTTGGACAGGTAGGCTATAGAGGTGCACGTCAGGCACCTGCTGGTTATGGTGGTGTTGCCAGCTATGGTCCAGTTGGAGGCTATGGCAGAGTAGGAGGTTTTGGCGCTGGAGTTGGAGGCTATGGAGGACAAGGAAGTTACGGAGGTGGTGGTGCTGGTGCCTATGGTGGGGGTGTTGGTGCCTATGGTGGTGGTGCTGGTGCTTATGGTGGTTCAGGTCAAGCTGGATGGGGTGGTCAAGCTTATGGAGCCGAGAGTTATAAGCCGTTTCAGTTTGGTTACAATACTGTTGATGAATACGGAACCCAATCGGGTCGACAAGAAGTAGCTGACGGTAGTGGGACTGTGAGAGGATCATACAGTTATCGGGACGCAAACGGCCAATACAGACAAGTGAATTACGTGGCCGATCCCGTCAACGGCTTTAGGGCCGAAGTCAACACTAACGAAGCCGGGGTTATCCCGCACCGACCCGCAGATGCTGTTTATAATGTCCAGTAATTTTTATTTTAATGCAGTAACTGATAATATAATTTAGTTTAGTTCAAAGATTAATGTTTTATATAATAAAACACTAAATATTAAACTAGTTTTTAACTAAAAGTAAATGTATTATGTTAAACTTAAAATAGAAATAGATTTATTGACATTTTTAAATTGTATTTTTAGTTTCAAAATTATTTAATATTGTATTAATTTAATATTATAATTTGCAATTTGTAAAACAATATATTTACATATAATAAAGTTATTTTAGTACTTTAAATCTGTAATAATTTGTTTCAAACTAAAAACAGTTTAGTTTTTAAAATTAAAAGTTATAATAAAAATATAAATACAATTTCAACGAAATAAAAAAAACATATAACAAAAGTATTACACATTTGTGTAATGATTATAATTTAAAATATAAAAAAGTGAAATGAAATGAATTGAAAAATCTTAAGACTAAATCTTGTTTTGTTTTGCGGACAACTGTTAACAATGTTTAAAACTTTTTTATTCATTTCACAAAACAATATCTTAAAAGTTATTATATAAGAGATGACGTATTCATTCAAAATCTGTTGTTTGAAATGAAAAAAAACTTCACGAACTTATGATTGAAGCAAATGATTGCTTAAACGTTTGGGAAAAAGGGATGAGAGAGAGAGAGAGAGAGAGAGAGAGAGAGAGAGAGTAAAATTGAAAATTGTTTGAAATTGTTGTTTGAAAATTGCATTTCAAGTTCATATAAATATTGAGTGCCTTTCGCTTATTTTCTCAATTCATTGTTCAGATTCTGTGCCAATCGTTAAGTGAAAAGTTTTTTGCAAACAATTTTTGTTTCCCAAAAATCCTTTTGTAACCAAAAATTATTTGCATCAATATTTAAGCAACAATTTTGTGATTAAAATGTTTAACATTAAGGTATTTTTTAATTTTTAATATTTTTATTTTATTAATATTCAAATTTATTAATTTTTTATTAGATTATTAAATTTATATAAAGTTTTTTATATTTGTAATTCCTTTATCTTGAAATTAATTCACGTAATATTAAATTTAATATTTCATTATTTTACTCAAAAAATTAACATTAAATTTATATAATTTCATATCATTTCTTTGATTATAATCAGCAAAAGGTTATAAAAAATTTTAAACTTCACTTTGAATTTAGTTTTAGATTAAAAGATTATACAAATAGTTAAGTCATCTTCAACTATCATCAAAGTTTTATTTTATAAAATATTAAAAATCTCATAAACTTTTACTTGATAACCAATTTTTAAATTAAATATTTATTTTATTAATATTTGACGTAAATCTTATAATTTATTTTATTTTATAGTTTTGTATAGTTTTATATAATTTTATAACTTTATAATTTGGCATTAGTTTTTAAAGTTTTTTTTGTATATGAATTTTTATATCCAATTTTTATTGAATAGATATTAGTATTGATTGTGACTTTAATCGCAATAATCAACGCCCGTGACTATCAGTCGCCATCGCGTAGGTCCCGAACCCGATCCCGAGCCAACTACAAGTCACCAGTAGCTGCGGCCTCGTATCGGTCTCCCGTCTATTCACCGGCTGCTTCGCGAAGAAGCGGTCCTTACGTCCGACCCGTACGACAAACTCAACAGTATGAAGACGGCAGCCAAGAAGGCGGTCATCCGGCGCCCGAACCCTATAGTTTCACTTACGATACGACCGACGAGTTTGGCACTACTCTGACCCGCACTGAAACGGGCGATGCAAACGGTGTGGTCACTGGTAGTTATATGTTCAGAGACGCCACTGGTATTGTCCGTACCGTTGAGTACGGCGACGATGGATCAGGATTTAAAGCCGTTGTTAATACTAATGAACGTATGTTTTGTTTGAATACATGATTTAATAATTTGTGCATGCTACTTTTTAATATTAATCAGTAATTTTGTACCATTTGTTCATTTTTTATATATAAAAAGCCGGAGTTGTATCACATCGGGCCGCCGACGCCGAGTACATTAAAACATAAACATTTAAACTTCTCATCAATTTTTTAAAACTATTTTTATATTATATTATTTTAAACATTATTAGTCTTTTAAGTTAATTATTTTTAATAATTTATGTGATTTATGACTTAATTATTTTTTAAATGTATATTTACAGTACAATTAGTGTTTTATATTCATTATTATTGTTATTATAATATAAATTAATTGTTTATTTAATTTTATTTGTTTTATCATTTCTTTCGCTTAGCATTATATAATAACAAATAATACTTAAGATTTTTAATTTGACTTAATTATTATATTTTATATTTTAATTATTTAAATCATTAAAGTTTATAATATTTTAAATAATATTTTTATTATTTTTTATACCGTTTTATGCTATCATTTTATAGTAAACTCTTTGTTTCGCTCAGATTTTTAATGTATAAACAAAATTAAAAGTTTTAAGTAATTTAAACAATAATTGTGGTTATAATTGATTATAATATATGTCTGTTTGTTATTCAATGGTCTTTCCATTCAATTCATTTGCGATTCAAAACAAATGCCATTTGAATTAAAAGAAAAAATGATAGGCTTTTCACAAAAAAACAATTTTTTAAACAATAATTTAAAGTCCATTATATTCAACGTTACATTAAATGTAACGAAATAAATCTGCCGCGGGCGTGTGGCAGATGCCGTGCCTGGCATGCCGTTTGCCCGGCATTTTAAATAAATTATTGGGCAGGCATTTTACA
>JAQIWK010000203.1:0-20459 GCA_034695265.1 Dissorhina ornata | reverse complement strand
TGGATAAAAATGATTATCTAATGAAATTATAAATAACATTAAAAAATATACCTGAAACAATGTATTAAATTGCTAAATGAATTACAAGTAGATTTAAATAAATATTATTAATTGAAAATATATATTTATAAAATATTATTTTTAAAATTATAATTTTGAAAAAATTATTAATTAATTTTCATAATTTAAATCATTTACATCAATATTATTTTATTATTGACATCATTAAATAATTTCAATATAAAAAATATAATAAAACTAATAATATGACACAATGCTATAACTTGATTATTAATTTACGTCAATATCTTTAAAGGTCTTCATGGTGAAAAAAAAGTCACTCAAACTTGTATATTTAATTAAATTATAAAATTGTATTGCAATCAAAACTAGTGTTAGATCCACAATTATAAGTGATTGTCTAATTTGGTCAATAATATTGTCAATCATCGTTACCATCGTTAAGACATTAACCATCAAAAAAAAAATTTCAATCAATATGAAAAGACATGGATAATTACAACTGAATAAATGTCATTCAATTTATGGCTTTTCATCGCAAGATTTACAACTCATATCTGAAGACAACAAAAAATATATATTTAAAACTTTATTTAATTTCAAATTAAATTTATATTTATGTCATTTAAAAGTTTTTATAAGTCGTGTTTGATTTTATACAAGGTTTTTATAATTTACTTATAGTGTTTGATTTTGTTATTGTTTGGTAAATAAGATTTACTTATATGATTTAAATACTTGAGTTTTTAATTAAATAAAAATAAAATTTAATTTAATATAAAGTAAAGTAAAATATATAAACAATAAATTTCAAAAATACAAAAACATATAATTTTAAAATATAATTAATTAAATTTAAAATATAATAATTAAATAATAAAAAGTTTACAAACAACTTATTGGCATAAGTTATTAAAAATATAAATTATAATTTGGCTCTAATTTTAATTTTATTTTTATAACATTATTTAATAGTATACCAAACAAAAAACATTATTGAATCATATTATTAAAAGTTTTAGTAATTATGTTGTTTAAAAGTTTTACAAAAACATCAAAAAACTTTGTTTAATATTAAATTTAAACAATTTAAACAATTTAATTGATGAAAATTATTATTTAAAATAAAAAATATATTGTAAAAAGTCGACACTTGATATTATAATTACAAATCATTGTCTAATTTAGACATGACTTTGATGTGGACTCAAAAACAAATGTAAACTAAATTGTGATTAACAAACAAAGACCTGATTTGATTGTGGTTTGATTTGTTAAGTGCTTTCAAATCATATATGGATATAATACTCAAAACCCAAAAAACTCATTGTAACACACATTTAAACCAAATTTTAAATAAACATTGATTTAACATTAATCTTGAAATTACTTTCAATTTGTTTTTTTTGCTGGCTATAAAAACTTTATAAAATAAATTATAACTTTAATTTTTACTTTTTTATACTATAAAATAATTAAAATCCATGTTTTTATCAATAAAAAATGAATATTATTTCAATTAGCAATTTTTTAAATATCAATAAAACATTAATTATATATTGATTTTGGGCACAAAAACTTCAAACGTCACCAATTGATATCAATTATCAAGATATCATTAGTTTATTGATTGGTGATTTCAAAACCACCACCACTATAGTACTGTCAATAAACTAAACTTAATAACTAATTAATAGTTTTTAAACAAAAATAAAACAAAAACATATATAAAAATAAAATGTTTTTGGCACTCAATTTACTATCTATTAGTTTATTAATTAATTTACTAATTAGTCTAGGTAAAAGTCAAGTGACTAGTAGTAGTAGTAGTAGTACTGGTCGTCCAAATATAATTATATTGGTTGCGGACGACTTGGGCTGGTCTGATGTCGGTTTCCGATCCCAACAGATACTGACGCCTAATGTGGACACATTGGCCGCCGACGGTATTGTACTAAACAATTACTACACTTCGCCCGTGTGTTCCCCGTCCAGAGGGGCACTACTAACCGGTGTTCACCCGATTCATAGCGGACTACAAAATTATGTCATTTTGACGGCCGCACCCTGGGGTCTACCATTGAATATCCAGACATTACCACAATATCTCAAACAATACAACTATAGTACACACGCTGTCGGTTTGTAATAGTTATTTAATAATTATAAGTATAATTAATTGTTTAACTTAACTAACATAAGATGATACTTTGATGATATCTTGATACTTGTTTTAACTTTATTTAAAAAAAATACTATTCAAACTTTGTTAGTACCATAAAAATGTGTCAATTTGTGGTGTAATTACACGACTTATCAATTGATCAATGAAGTTTGAGTTAAAATTGTTTGTTTTTTTCATCAATTTAACTCAAATTAAGTTACAATTATAGCTTTAAAACTCTTTTAGCTTGAGATCATTGAGTTTGATATTGCATTATAAGTGTTTGCATCCGTCATACTCTGAGAAAATCTGTATATTATATAATTTTAACGACAAAACTTCATTCATTCACTCAAATTAAACAAAATTATTTACTAATTAATCAAATTGGACCCTAAAACTAATATATAACTTAAAAACGTCTTAGTTTTATATATTACAATCAAGTTATGCAAAGTTATATATATTTAGTAAATAAATATATAATTGTGTTTAAAGGAAGTTAAACTATATTAAGTTAAACATCAAATCCATTAACCAAAACGTCTAGTCTATACTTAACATCTTAAAGAGTTTTTCAAAGTTATTGATAACTGCTTTTTTAATTTTGTTAATTTAAAAATCATGAAAATTATATTATATAACTTTGAAGGCAAATGGCATTTGGGTTTTTATCGGCACGAGTTTACTCCAGTCTATCGGGGCTTTGACTCACACGTCGGCTATTGGTCCGGTTCGGGCGATTACTACGATCACACGGCCCTCGAGGACAAGCAATTTTGGGGACTAGACTTCAGACACAATTTAAATTTGATTACAAACGCCACCGGAATATATTCAACTCATTATTTTACCGATAGATGTTTGAAATTAATTGATGAACACAACACATCCCAACCACTTTTCCTATACATGGCCTACCAGGCCGTTCACGGGGCCAACTCGTACGCCCGGCTACAGGCGCCCCAAAAATACATTGACATGTTTCCGCACATTAAGACTATGGATCGGCGCATATTTGCCGCTATGGTCTACGCTATGGACGAGTCTATTGGACAGATAGTTAGCAAATTGTCGGATAAAAAAATGTTAGAAAATAGTATTTTAATATTTCTAAGCGATAACGGAGGACCTGCCAGTGGTTTCACAGGTTTGTCAATTAAGTTTATAAATTAAATTTTCAATGCAATTAACAGTTAATGAATGAAATAACAAAAAAGCTTATTATTATTGATAATATTATTAACATAGAGTTCAGATTATATAAATTTATTTAAATGATTAGGTAATTAATCTTTAAAATTTCAAATTGATTTCATTATATGATTGGTAGGAAACGCTGCGTCAAACTGGCCTCTAAGAGGGGTTAAGGCAACGCTCTGGGAGGGCGGTATGTATTGGCAAAACTAATTAGTTTTATACTCTGTTTATTAGTAAATGTGTCTTTTTATTTATATATACATTTGTGGATAAAGTTAACCAACAAATATAAAAAATTGATCTCAAGTTTAGCTACTATTTTATTTTTGGACGGGAAAAAACAGAGATGATATAAATTATTATATAAATATAAATAAATATAAATGTCTTGTTATTTTTGTTGTTCAATCGCTATCTATATCACTAGCTATTTATATTTTCTCACTGATTGGACCCGTAATTAAAGCACTAAATTTGCATTAAATATCATTAAAAGGCATTAGAGTTCCGGCACTTATGTGGAGCCCTTTACTACGAAAAACGGGTTACGTATCCCAAGCTATGATACATGTCTCGGATTTATTGCCCACTATTTTGGACGCTATCGGCGCTCATCCACACCATCTCAAGATGGGATTAAATGCTACAACAAAACCACCGATTTATGGTATATTAAATACACACACAAAAAATGATAATTAATTAGCTATACAACAGTTAGTCATAAAATAAAACAGTTAGTTAACTGTATAAATAATTACACATAACTTTTCTCAACAAAAAAAAATGAAATAATATAATATTTAATTAAATAACTTTTTTTGCCAAGATACTATAAATATAAATTTTTTCCCCATTTGATTAATTGATAACAAACACAAAAAAAAAGTATTACAAAAGTTAGGAACGACTACTAATTTAATGATTGATTATAAAACACATGACTTATATATGATATGATAGGTGTTTCCCAGTGGAAGACACTCTCAGATGGTGGTCCAGGTGTGCGTTCAGAGATTATCCATAACATAGATCCCATTTGGAATGTGTCTGCCATTAGATCCGGTGATTGGAAACTAATTCAAGGTCTTGTGTTTGCCAATTGGTCCCAATGGTACCCTCCCTTTGCCATCACCAGCCATCAAGACCTTCAACATTCATCACAAATGATCCCATCATATAATGCAAGCTTTGAATGGTTGCGCAATTGGCACCGATTTACTTGTCTAACAACTAAAGCGCTGTCACGTCTGGACAGACATCCAAATTATGATGTATTCAGAGATAGTGTTATCGATTGCGGACCCAAACCGGCCAACGCATCCACCAATTGTAAGCCAGACATTGATTTATGTTTGTATAATATACGGTCAGATCCATGCGAGTACCATAACTTGGCCCATAAATATCCACAAATGGTTAATCACATGTGGAATAAGTTATTGGATATTAACAAAACGGCTGTAAATCCTGGTACTAAACCATCTGATCCAGCATGTGATCCAGCACTTCATAACTATGCCTGGAGTTGTTGGAAAGACTCATAAGAATGGGATGGCATGCAAAAGGATCAGGATAACTACAAAGAGGCAACAGCATGTCATTTATCAAACAAAAAAGTTTTTCTTTATTGAAAAAGTTTTGTTTTAAAGAAAGAAAAAGAAACTAATAATAGTTTGTCATTTGTTTTGCTCTAAACTAAAAAATGTGTTTTGTTTGATATCAAACAATTAAAATAATATAATGATTTCAAAATTAATTTTACATTTTAATTTGTCATAAATATAAAACTATGTAGTTATAATACAATTTTAAAAATACAAACTAATTATAAGTTTAGCACAAAAATAGTAGTTCCTAACGATTCAACACATGATAATTAAATTGATGTTTGAATGCAAAGTTTGTGTTTAAATCTGTGCCTCTCTTTTCAGTTAGCAAACAAGTCATTGAATTTAGTAATCATTTGTTTAACTGAATTAAAGAGAGAGAGAGAGAGAGAGAGAGAGAGAGAGAGAGAGAGAGAGAGAGAGATGGAGAGAAAGAGGGAGAGACTGAGAGAGGGATAAACAAAAACCTTGATTTTAGTCCCAAAAGTCTCGGAGCGGAAAATAAAATTGCAATCATTTTATTAATAGATTCACAAAAAATATAATAAATTTCTATATATAATGTGGTTTTACTGCAACAACTAAACAAAAAAATTTCAAGGATTTCAACGTTTATTTAGTTAATATAATATAATAAAAGGTATTTTTTCTCAACATATAAAGCATTTCTATTAAATGTTAGGCAATAAATCAAAATAATATATTAAAATATCATAATTTGTTTGCAAATAGCAAGTTAACTGTAATATTTGTATATTGAAATTAAGTTTTTTGTTTAAAGCAATTGTAATTTAAAGCAAACTTTTTTTATTATATAAAATAAAAGTTTTAAAACAATTATTATTATATCGATGATGGTTTGCCATTAATATGTTATAAATTTAGTTTACAAACAAATGTAAACTATATAATTTCAAGCTCAAGGTATTTTCCCCATTAATACCATTAATAGATTGTTTGAAACAAATATCCAATTATTTTAAAAACTAAATAAAATAAAACAAAGAAAAAAATGCTTTTTAAAAAACTAATCAAACATTTTATATGCTTTTCACACAAAAAAATATTTCCATTAAATGATTTAAAAATTTAAAAACAATTTTTTTTAAGTCAATCGCTTAAGCAATCAATGGATCAAAAAAAATAAATTATTTCCCAAAACACTTATTGAAACAAACAATTTATTAAATTTATACTAAAAGACTAGTGAATTATATATATAATATATTTATAACAAAATATGAATTTTTTAAATAACATCAATGCCTTTATAATTATAATATTAATAATTTAATTATAATTTTTAAAGAGTATTTAATTTAATTAAATAAAAAACAGTAAAATTGTAATAATAGTTAATACATGAAGTAAACTGATGGTCAGTTTTGTTCAATTAAACTCAAGTTGTCGTCAATGTCTTGGATGTCATTGAATGAGTTGAATGTCACTAAACACTTGTTGTTTGGATAAACAATGGTTGACCGGTCATTAGGCATCGCCGTATCCACTTTTGACCATCTCTTGGGCGGCCATATAATGTACAAACATATGGCCGATATTAGGCCCAACGGCACGCATCCAAACGTATTGCTAAAAAACAATTAATAAAACAAAAACACAAATTACTTTAAAATACTTTACACAACATTTCATAACATTTATATTTTTGTTATAACTTTTAGATTAAATATTACGGCATTTATATTAGATATTAAATAAATACATAATTAAATCAATAGTTATTTAAAAACAAAAACTATAAGGATTTACCAGTGCTTATCGATCATCAAAACAACAAAAATGTTAGATTAGATACAGATTTGACTATAAATTACCCGTTAATTACAGATATAAAGCATTTTTTTCTAAAGCAATAAATTATTTAAATGTTATTTAATAACCGATTCATCGCATAGTTTACACACATATTTAAAATGTAATCAAAAAATACAGTCATTAATGGGTTAACAGTGTGTGTAATGGTATGAGTGGGAGACCTACCTGTCCATTGACTTATCGGCGTTGTCTCCCTCTACCCAACAGTGACCTTTGGGTACGACCACCGATCGGTGCTTATATCGAGGTCTGGTAACCACTGTATCGCCTATAATACCACAGATAATCATTGGTTAGTATCGGTAAGTAATCAATGAATGAATGAATGTCTATAACCTTCGAGAGCGACGACCCGTTTGATGATGAGTTGATTGGGTTCACGGGGTGACACCAATGAGACAATCTGTCCCCTTTCGACCTCGAAGTGTCGGGCAGACCAATGCGACAACAATACGATGTCCGAACACTTCTGGTCAGTGTCCGAGTTGAACGTCGGTTGCATTGATAGTCCGTCCACTTTAGCCACATATCCGACCCAATCGGTCACCACTATAGTGACCGGCACTGTCACCAACACTGACCGCAATATTGTACGTAAAGATCCCATCAATGGTCGGGCCATACACTCGGACACTACGGGTCACACAATCACCGCTAAAACAACACTCAAACTATACAACCAATTGTGAGTACGCTTTGATTGGTTGGCCAGTTGTAGTGGTCGTTGTTATGACAACCAATCAAATAGTGTTTATATGTTTTGTTACGAAACGAGTGTTTGTTTTCAAAGCATTTCTTCATTCGATTCGCAAATTTTAACCCAAAGTTCGAACGTTTGGGTCAAATATTATGTCCACAAAAACAATACAACAAATTCATTGATATTTTCGAATTTCAACCATTAATTACGTCATTAAATACTACGCACCCGTTGTAACACATTTGGAGTGCTTTTCAATGCAATCATATGGTAAACGGTTTGCAAACCCTATGACTCTATTATAGGACGTAATGCTTGGGAATGACTGACTCGTTATATAACACGCGATGTAAACATTGAAATGAAAGTTAAAAAACAGATTTGATTTTGAATTGAGTTTTAAACTCAAAGTCCATTCAATTGATTGCAACAAATCGTGACAAAACTGTTTCATCATATGAACGGTTAGTTTACGTATTAATAGTGACTATAAATAGCGATACAAACGTATCACTCATCTAATCCATCGCTTGTAATGTCAACGATGTCTACCACAACCACAACAACAACAATGACTTCAGACTATATCCCGATATGTTTGACGGACTCATTGACTCTGAAGGAGTGTAAACACGCCTCGCATTGTCTGCTATACAGTGAGACCAACTGTACGGGCATTTCGTATGTCTTAGTTCAGCAACGATTTGATGGTCTGATTGGTTTTGCCGGCGGAGAAGTCGATGTCCAAGACGTGACCATCGATGACATCGTCGACGCAACCAATCGAGAAATGGACGAAGAAATCAATTTGAAAGACATTGGTGTGACCGCCGATGACTGGATCTGTTCGCATAGAAACTCTCAATCGGTATTTGTTCAGCACTTCTTCGCCAAACAGCTGACCGACGATCAGTTACGGCAAATAGAGTCCACACATATGATGGCCCAACACTTCCCGTCCGAATCGCTTGGTTTGTCTCATTGATTGTCTTGTATTTGGTTTGTGGATGTGATGAGTGATACCAATGTTTTGTACCAATTTATAGGTGTATTTCGTGTCCCAATCGGCGGTTTTGATCAAAAGGACACTTCGAAGAAGTTTTTACGAAACTTTTTACGGCAACGGTTTGCGGGAAACGCGAGACAACAGTTCATCCAAACACTCAAAAAACTGTCACTCGTTTCGGATGAAGTCTTACAATGGATTGAATCCAACAATTTGGATGAATCTAATGATATGGTTATCACTGATAGTGGTTCCCAAAGGATTGAAGTGAAGGTCCTGTTGTGTACAGACATTGGCGTTCATTATTACAACGAAACGGTTGATGCGATCTATGGTTTGATGATTGTTAGAGACGACGGTCTCTACGACTTTATTGGCACTCATTTTGTTGATACAAACGATAAGACTTCAATGATTGACACTTTAAAGTCTAATTTATGTCGCGATTTGGGCACCGATTTGCCTGAAATTGATTTAAAGTCCAATAGCCGTCTCCTATCGCTGGACAACGATTCAAGTCATGTGTTTTGCGTTAACTTAAGTGCCGATGAGTTCACACAAATTGAGGCCAAGTATACGAAAAGCAAGAGTTATGGCCACAAGTCTTACGGTTTGGTTCGCATTCCCTTCTCAGTACGGGGTTCAACACAAAAGGCCCACAATTATGTCAAACGATATTTCAATGGCTTTTTGAATCAACAATTTGCTAACAATTCAAAAATGCATTTAAAACACATTTATGACACCAACTATTTGATCCAAAATGGACTCAAACTTTGAAAATAGTTTATTAGTTAAATTTAATTATTTGTTATATTTTGTATTTAATATTTTTATATAAATTATTATTAATTTAAATAACTAATTACCAGTGATTGTAATGTTAGGTTTGTTAATTGTTATGCAATTTAGTTATTTGTGTTTTGTTTGATTTAATTTGATTACAAATAATTGTTTTTAAAAATAAATTTTTTAATGACAATTACAAGTGAAATACAAAGTTAATGATAAGATTATAATGTTATTTATTACTTAATAGGGTTTAGTTATATCCTTAATATATATTAAGTAATGTAAAACTCATGATTTAATTCCCATAAGTCCTACCCTTATATTTGTTACAAATAATGTTATGCATTATTACCGGAATATAATAAATTATATTTTAATTAATTGCAGTGTTTTGTGATTTTAAATCATTAATTAATAGATTAATAGACCAAATGATTGATGATTTTAATGTGAATTTATAGATGTATTAACATGTGTTGAGATTGGATATAAATTTTTTGAACAATTATAAAAATCAATGTTTTTTAATTAATTAATAGAAATATATTTTATTTTTTAATTTAAGAGTTTTAATTGAGTTTTCATCCAAAAAAAATCAAAAATGAAAACTTTTATTATTTTATTGTTTGCTTTCAATTTGTTGGCTGTAATTAGTTGTGAAATGCAATGTAAGGACGAGTCGGGCCAAGTAGTGGACTGGTATGTGGTCTATAAGATGCCTACCGTTAAGGGAGGTGACCCGCCACTGGACACTGGCCTGCATTACGCTTATATAACCAGCGAATCCAAGTCGGGCTGGACTTTGTCTGATTTGAAGATATCGGACGAAGAGTCCATATTTGGCCAAACATTGAAAACACTTTACGCCAAAAAAGTTGCCGCCGATGTTAGTTATATTAATTACAACGATCAGCCGCCAAATAAAACGGCCACAAGTAGTGGCGCCCACGCCAAGGGTGTTATTGGTGTGGATAAGAGCCAAGGCTTTTGGCTAATTCATAGTGTGCCTAAGTTTGCGTCCGATGAGGTACAGTATAGTTATCATAAAAAGTTAATAAAACTCTAAACAATTGTTTAAATTTAAATTGGTTTGAACAACAGGACGACCATAAGTATGTCTACCCGTCATCGGGTTCAGTCAATGGTCAGACAGCTCTGTGCATATCATTCAAAATGTCACAAATGGACACAATCTTAAATCAATTACTTTATATGCGTCCAAATGTTTATACAATTAAAGTTAGCGATGACCTGAAAAGTAAGTCAACTAATATCGGCGCCCTTCAGACCAAAGACTGGAGTGCGGGCCAAATGAGTGTCAAAAGTATCCAGAGTACGGGTGGCGTTAATTTTACTAGTTTTAGTAAATCTCCCGGTGATCACGTTGACCTGTACGCGGGTATAGTGGCGCCCGCACTCAACACCAATCTATACGTCCAATCGTGGCGTAAGGGAGCGGGTGGTCCGTTGCCGTCCGAGTGTGACCTGAAGCGTACGGTAGAGAATGTACACGATTTGAGCGTATCGTTTGATAACAGCAAACTGACCGGTGATTTTGATTATCTCATTGATCACAGCAAATGGGCTATCAGTAAGACATCGACCAATCCTTATGTCTGTTTCGGTGATATGAATCGTATGGAGTCTCAGTTCAAGAGAGGCGGCGGAACCACTTGTTTCCAAACGCCTCCCGTTTGGAAACATATGACTCAATGGATCAGTAAAGTAGATAAATGTGGAAAATTGATGTCTTTATTGACCGTTGATTAAGCAATTAATTGATTATAAATAAAATATTAATATAAAATAAAGTATTTTACAATTGAAACTTTATCTACAATTTACAATAAAACAAAAAACTTGCTTTAAAAACAAATTTGATTTTTTTAAGTTGAGCAAGGTTTCTGAGATAAGTTTATCTTGATTTAAAAATAGCTTTTATAAAATAATTATAAAAATTAATTAAAAGATAATAATCACATTATAATACATTTACAATATTTATATATAAAAATAATACATTTATTAAAAAAAAGTTTAAAACATTTGGTATTATAAAACACTTTTGGGACACCGTTTGGCTTTGGATGAGATATCATGATGTGTGCCATAGAGTGGTGCATAACATTTGTTTGGGTTATAACTGCCATAATCTATACAACTTTTATTCCTCGAGTTATTATAGGAGTCTTTGGGAAACTCTTTGATCATTAATTTCAAATCATTTATAATGAAATTAGTTGCACCGCTAAGACTAGATCCGCAGTAAAGTCTCATTTGTTTGAATGCCGTTTTGGGGAAAAACAAGTACTGTTTGGAAAAGCACTGGTAGTCGGTGTAGTCGGCAATACGTTGCCACGATTTATAGTCATCATTATCACCGGTAGACACTTCCACGTAATATGAATAGCCAGTGCGGCAACAGTTGCCAAAATCTAACTCTAAGTAATTGGCAAAACGTATTGAATCAAACTCGATGGTCACACATCCGGGTATTTTTTGCACCACCGATAGGGTTGACTCAAACTTTTGATAATACAAAACAGTCTTTTCGACAATAAAAGCCGATACGGTATCCAACGTTTGTATTGGTTGTACACATCGGCGGTAATTATAATCATTATTGTCAGTAACTTCTTGTGGCTTCGAGTGGTCGATAGTTGTCAACAGTTCCTCTCTTGCAAAATATCCTGCAAATTAAAGCAAAACAATTAATTTGATTGCAAAACAAAATATTAAATAAAAATAATAAATTTATTTTTGTTAATCAAAAAATAAACCTCAAATTTACGTCAAAAAGTTAGTACAATAATTGTTATGCAACTAAAACTATACATGATATCATAATTGGTATTTTGCCTTGCTCAATCATCTTACCTGATGGCCACACGTAAGCAATCAAATCATTCCAACAAATTAGATGCAAACGAACCGTTGATATCAGGTCTTCGACCACTTCTTCGTCACATTTGGGATTAATTTCAATGTATTTCATAATAGCGTTAAATATATCTATTTCTTCGGCACAAAAGTTGTCATTTGATAACAAGTCAACCAGTGTTTGCAAATTTAGGCTTAAAAATGATGATTGATTTAAGAGTAGGTATCCATGACTTAAGATATATTGTCGACATTTGTCGGTTAATGAATGAATGTTGAATAGTGAGGCTGTTTCGTGGATTAGACAAACATTATCTGTGTTTATATGTAATGCCAGATAGTCAGTGATGGCCGCAACCAATTCGTCCATTTCGTACCGATGGCCTGATATTCATTCAAATTTTTTAAAATTTATTTTAAATATTATAATTTTATAATTAAAATTAATTATTATAATGTTTTTTAGTTAGAAAGAAAGACATTCAAATAATAAAAATAATTAGCTAAATCATTTTTTTATTAGATACAGTCCAAATAAAGATTATAAAGATTTTATATATAAATGCTACAAATTTATACTAATTATTAATTTACAGTTTTTAAAAAAATTTAAATTAAATTTCAAATAATTAAAATTTGATTTATTATTACTAAATACTAAATAAGTGACTAGCTAATAAAGTAAATTTTATTATATAATAAATAATTTAATTATACAAAAATTACTGGAAAATATTTTGTTAATAAAAAAACAAGACTAATTAAGTTATATATTAAAATAGCACCTACTACACATTTAGAATATGCATGCTAATTTTAACAACTTACTGTTTTTCTAAATAATTTTAAATAAATTTAAATAAATAAATGCAATCAAAAAAAATCAAACCTAAAAATAAAATATCAATGATATCATCGACCGATTGATGGTTTAAATGGCAGATTCCGGTGTACATGTAATAGAGTACAGATTTGAATGCATCCACTGATGTCTCATTCACTTCCACTTCATTTCTAATGGACTCTCGAAGACCTGATCCAAACATCAGCCGAAAGTAATGGCACCGAAACATCAAAATAAATTTATGGCCAAACAATCGCTGGCCGTCCACTATAAACACCACATCACTGGCCCTTTCGCTCAAATACAGGTCAGACAATTCATTTAGCAATGTTTGGGACAAATCTATAATATCACTGCATTTGCTTGAATCCATCATTTTTATGAATACAAAAAATCTTTATATACTAAAAGTTTTAGTAAAACAATAGACACGAAATGATTGCTGATATAAATATGACAGATGTTTACTACAATTATTATTATTATAGTAAATTTAAATATGATATAACGTAAATAACCAGTTTATTATATATTGTTAATGTTTTTCCTGGTGAGTTTTATTTTTTTAAAAGTCTAATGTCAATAGTTTTTATGATTATAATTGTCACCGTAATTGAAGTTTTGTGGCAAACTTTTCAGACAAGTTTTTTGGCATAAAAATAATTTAATATTACAATTATTTGTTGAGCCAATAGAGTACAGCCAATAGTCATTTGAAATCATCTGTTAATTGAATCATAATAATTAATATATTAATTAATTAATTATATTAAATAAGTTCCTTATGTTTTTAGTTAATAAAAAAATGTTTTTTATTTTATTTTTTAAAAAATAATTTCAATTCATAATAATTAATAATTTAAGTGACGCTTATTTGATGAATTTATAAAATAAAATTTATTTATAATATTTATATTATAATTTCATTTTATTATAAATATATTTATTTATTTAATAAATTAAAAAAAATTAAAACTAAATTATAAAAACTTATTATAAAATAAAATATATATAAATTTAAAACACAATTATAAAATAAACTAATTTTACCTGATACTATAAAAATGGTTAAAAGTTTTAACATAAAACTTATTTCAAATAAATTATTTGGATAAAAGAGCAAAATAATAAATATTATAAATATTGATAAAAAACTTACAAAAATTTTAAAAACAAACTAATAAAGTTGTAAAAACTATTTTTCAAAATGTCATATTCATTGACACAATACAAACCAAATGCAAACAACTAATTCACTACAAGGACTACAACTTCAAAGTTTTTAAAAATATATATATTTGAAGTCATTTGAAGTTTGAAATATTCAACAACAACATCTCAAAACACCTTTAAATTTTAGACTTTTTTTCAAGGATAATATTGTATCATTATTAAATTATGTTTTTCAAGCACCAATTTAAAGGCAAACACCATTAAAGCCTATCAAAACTCATACTTGGGATACATATAAAGTTGTATTATAGTTGGGATTCAAATGTGTTTGAAATATAATGACTTTTTACAGACAAATTATGTAAATTATATCTTTTATAGTGAAGACAATTATAGTTAAATTTTGGGATTTTTTAAATAAATTTCTTACTATAATTTAGTAATAAAAAGTTGTTTTATCTAATTAATTGTTAAATTGATTAATAATAAATGCAAATAAAGTAGCAAGATAATTGATAAAAACTTTCCAAAAAAACTTTTATCAATTGACATTTTATCTATTAACATGTTAATTTTTATTTGTACTTTAATTTATTGATAAAACAAAGTTTTATTTTGTTTCCTTAAAACTTTTATATTTATGCAAAATTAAAGTTATATAAAACTTACTTACATTACAATACTATTAAATAAATTGCAAAAAAGTAATAAAAACAATTTTATAAAAATTCAATGACATTTAAATTTTATAAAATATTTATTTACATACCATTTCAAGAGACAAATTAATAATTAAGTTATTGACAAAAAAAATAGTCTTAATATGTTGTCTAACAAAACAAACAAAAACAAACTATTTTTAATAATTAAAATTATTATTATTATTATCTTGATATTGAAAATTTAACTAACAAATAATATTTACTTTCAATTAACAAAAATTTCAAAGTATGTTTGAAAACAACAAAAAACAAATTTAATAAAATAAATAAAAATCAAGTTTTGACTTAAAAACTTTTCAAAAAAAGTTTTTTAGTCATATGATAAGGGCTTTCCTTTTCATATACTTTATAACCAGTCTTTTAATGTATAAATATATTGAGAAAAACATAAATAAATACTAAACTGAAAGGAGAAATAGAGGACAAAATGCCTAAATAAAAAGTTCACAAAACTTTTGGTTCACTGTAACGAGAAAATGCTTAACCAATATATTCAACAGGTTTTTTGAAACAAACTTTTGAAAACTTCATATAATAATCAATGGATTGACACATAACGAGGATATACAACATTCAAGTTATATAACTAACAAATAAAAAATATATTTAAAACTTTCACTTAAATTGAAATTGAAATTACAAAATACAAAGTCTAAAGTTTTTTAGCACTTCATACCAACCAAAAAAAAAATAATAATTTAAATATTAAAATATATTATATATACAAACATTAATAAACTTACTGTCATATTATCAAACAAAACTATCTTGATCAATTACAATTTAAGTTTGTTATATAACTTATATCACATATTTTTAAATTGTAAGTTAATAAACAATTTGGACGACATTTATCCAGGAGTGGTGTATATATTGAGGAGGAATATATGCCACCAAAATAAAACTCACTTACATTTGGCACCAAAATTATATTTAACAGTCAAACAACTACCACAAGTTAAGTTAGAAAAGTGAATGACCTGTACACAATAAACATAGATAAATGTGCCCTCTCTTTTTCTCCAATACAAAGTTTTTCTCAAATAGTTTTTAGAAACACTTGTTTGAAATATTTTCAACATTAAAAAATAAACTTGTATATTATTTATTATAAAGATTTTAAATATGTTATAAAATTTATAGTTTTATATAAATTATATAATAGTATACATAACTCGTGAGTTTTCCAATAAAAATTAGCTCCCCGGCGGGGAATCGAACCCCGGTCTCCCGCGTGACAGGCGGGGATACTCACCACTATACTACCGAGGAATGCATGTTACCCGGCACAAATATAACTCAGAATATGAACTTGGTGTGTTTGTTTAAAGTTAATACATAACTGTGCATGCTACATACTATTAAGTTATGTAACATAACAATAAAATTAATAACTTTGCAAATAAAATATGAATGAATTTGAATGCAATGAATGGGTTTCATAATAATTAGCACACTTTTGGACGACAATATAACACAAGACTTGTTCATTGAAATACTAATCCAATTTCAGTTAATTGTTTTAAACTTCACACAAAAAAAACTACCGCTAATTGAAAAACAAAGCAAAAAATTAAAATTTTAAATCTAAAACAATTAGTCTATTAATTTAATTTGACTTTTATGTCGTTATAAGCGACACATTTTTAATTAAAATATAACTTTTATTATATCTAAATGTTTTAATATTTTTTTTTAAAAGTCACATATTGTTTCAAAAGTAAAACAATAAAATTTATAATTTACTTCTTTTAAAAAGTTTCGACTATACAGTAGTGAATAAAAAGTTATTTAATTAAAAGTGTCACAACTATATATTTGTTTTATATATAATTTTTAAAATTATAATTTCATTAACAATAATGTCATTTAATAAATACCTATTTTATGCCAAAATAATAATTAAATATTGAAAAACTTTTGCCTTAAACCTTGATTTCACAAAAGAAAAACATTAATAAATAATTAATAAGAAAATTATTGTAATTATTGAAAATTAAAAAAAAGCTTAAATTTTAATTACTTTAAAGTCATATATTTTTTTAAATAAATATTATTAGTTTTAAAAATCAATTTCTCAATTGACGTGTGAATCAAACTATTAATTATTAATTCATTATTGATTTCAAACATAATTAATTAATTTAAAAAAATACTTTTATTTAATACACAATATGTGTTACACAATAAATATAAAATTGTATTTTTTTATAACATAAAAAATATTTTGTAACTTGTAATTTTCTTTACTATAAATTAATGTTAAAATAAATAAAATTATTTAAATATAATGAATAAAATGAAATTAATTATGAATAAATTAAGTGATGGTTAGTCTAACCTAACCATTCAAATACTGAATCGTTAGCGTTATTGTCAGATGAATAAGATGTGGACATTTGGGTTGACATGGATTTACATGTATTCAGACATTTGGATGAGTCGGACATCGATCGGAAGGCTTGAGACAAATATTCATTTTCAATCCAATTGGCAATACTTTTATCCCAAAAAAAATAAATATAATTAAATTTAAAATTTTGTATACTATATAAAACTAATTATTTTTTAATTAACTGTATTTTAAGTTTCAAAACTAAATCTATTTATAATCATTTAAAATCAAATATAAACTATGTCATATTTATTTACAAAATTTGTTTGTTTAATAACTAAATATTTATAATAAAAATATCGGAACAAAATTAATTAAATAATTAAATTAAACAGTATTTATAAAGAAAAAAAAGTTTTTAAAAGTTTATAAAATTATAAAACACATATTTCGCTATCTATAATTTAGAAATTAAACTAACTATTAAAAAAGTTTCTCAATATTTTATTAAGTTTAAACTAGTAGAAATGACTTAAAATTAAGTAATTTAGGTAATAAAATTTAATAAATACATGTAAAAACTAAAAGAATTACTTAAATCTATAATTAAAGCAAACTAACCCTGATTGAACGATAAAGTACTGGAGGTATGGCAATGATTGTCCGACTCTTTTGCCAAATTTACAGGACATCTCTAGTTTGCAGCCGTCATTGTTTAGGTTAAAAAAATTCATCGTTTCGGACGCTATGACCGACATATTGGTCGACATTAAGTGACCAAATGATGACAATATACCGTCCGATTGAGATCGTGCCCCAAACACAGGACTTGTCATACCTTTCAAACAATATATCATTAATTAAAACTTTTTATATATAATTTGTAAGAAAAAAATTACCTGATCTAGCTAAAATTAAAGGCACCATTGCAACCATAAGATATCCAGTTAATCCAATCATTATAAATGGTTTTGATAATAATTTAATGATGAAAAACAATGGCAAAAATGCAAACTTAATAAATAATGGCGATAAAGTATGAACAACAAATGTAAATGCTATGGTTCCTAAATAGCCTGCAAAATGCTCGGCCAACGACAATCGTCCAGGTACTTTTACTTGATTTAAACAATAAATAATAAAACTTATGATTTATTTTAGAAATTAAATTATGTTTTTTCAGACTTACATTTAGCATCAACTTCTGTATCGTTACTACAATGTGTTTGGACAGTGAATACAATCAAAATTGTAATCACTATTAAAACTAAATTCATGAGAAAAAATGTTTCATATAAAATGTTGATCACAACTGACCACTCAATTGACAAATTCATTGTATTTATTAACTTTTTTTGGTGTTGTATTCAACATTGATAATAATAATAATACTCGTATATATCCGGATAAATTTAACCTAAAAATTAGTTTAGCCAAAACTTAATCCTAATCCAAAACATCCGGCTAACTTTGTACAAATGTATTTGATTTTGTAGTAGACTTTTAATTCATTGATTATTAATTATTTTTTAAATCTTGCTAATTTTATTTGCTTAAAAAGTTTTTTTTTAATTTAAAATGTTTAGCTATTTTTAAATTTTACAAAATGCTGTAAATATTGGGATTAAAAAAAGCAAATGTTTGGCCACTTTTTTTTAATGATTACGCCTTCCGGGCCTTTAATTTATCAAAGATGTCATGCATTTATTTTTTTAAAACTGGTGTTTAATAATGCATTAAAACAAATCAAAGCTTAAATACGGTATTTTAAATACCAGACAAGTCTGACACCTGAAAAAATGCTATTAACTTTGAATTTATTAATACATTAAGATTAGCCCAAAGATTATCATCGCTTATAAAACATATTTTTTGTTAAAATGCCTATTAATATCACGATATAAAACATTTTAAAGTATAAAAAGTGTTTAACTGGTAATAATTTTTAAAAATCTTAATTATTATTTATAGTTTTAAATTTGTAATTAACTATTTGACTTATATTTGTGAGTGATTTATTTTTATAAATTATTTTATTACACTAAAAACTTGATTAAATCTGTAAAATTTAGGTTTTCAGACATAATAACATACAAATATTTAATTGAAAAATATTTTTAGAAAGGTTATTTAAGTTGTCATAATATTTAAAGGGAAATGCCATTATTTTTTGCTACTTTAAGCACAAAATTATAATAATATCAATAAATTATATTTAAAATCCAGTAGAATTAGTATTCATAATGTGTTTAGTTTTTAATAAAAACTTTATAAATATATTTTTCAATTATTTAAATATTGAATTAATTGATTAACAAAACAAAAAATTAATTGACAAAATCATCAATATAATTGATTTGTGAGATAAAATTTAAAAATATTTAAAAATAAGTACGATTTTTAATAATCAATACTTGACTTAACAAACAAAAAAATATTGAAAAAATTATAGATATAAAAAAGCTATAAAATGTTTTGGCTTTTATATATTAAATAAAATACAAACTATATTTATATTATGAAAAAAAATTAGACCAGAAATGAGTTTAATATTTCTGGACTGGAAATCACCACCAGATGTTGAAGACAATACTTTAAGTATCAGTGAAAGTGAGACTAAATTAGACAATATTTGGGAATATATTACTGAAGACGATATCCGCAGGTTTTGCAAGGAAGGGTTTATGAAGTGTATGAGTAAGTGAAGTCTATCACTTTCAACCTGTTCACAAATTAATTATCTTGATTATATATATTTAAAAATACTTTTGTATAATAAATGTTTGATTGAATATACATTGTATTTTTACAGTTCCTGTAATGCATTTACTTTTAATGATATTTGTTTGGACGGTATCCTTAAAATACGGATCAGTATTAATGCCATCCGTATTGACAGCGATTATCATAATCTTGTATTTGTTTAACTATATTGAAGACCACGCCATCAAGTATGCCATCAGCGATATTATACATATTAGACACCATCTAAATAAAAACAATAAAACTGATACTGGTAATGTTAATAAGACTGATCCAAACAATGGCAAAGATGTGAAAAATAGTCAGCTTAGACCCGATAGTGGCCAATCGCGTATCAATTACTTTAACTATTCAAACAATTATTACATACAAACCATTGATGAGATTTGTGAGATTGATGAAACACCCACCAC
>JAQIWK010000202.1:0-20461 GCA_034695265.1 Dissorhina ornata | reverse complement strand
GATAGAGAGAGAGAGAGAGAGAGAGAGAAAGAGAGACGGATAGAGAGAGAGAGAGAGAGAGAGAGAGAGTGAGAGAGAGCGTATAATATAACAGATCAAATATATTGCATTTATATGATTAAATTATTACACTGCTGTCGTTAATCAATCAAAATTTATAATAGCTTTAAAAATATAAAGAATTTAAAAATATGAAGTAATATATTGGATTATATGAACATGAAATCAATATAAACGGTTAATATAAAAATATGATAGGGATGTGATTGTTTGGCACAAACTAATTAGATTTGATGTCAGTGTTGTATTAAATGATAAAATTAATGAATAATTTGGTTTTCAATGATAGGTTTAATAGGTAGAAGTCATTTGAGTTCAGATCTGGAGATTCCGAAGAAAACACGAGAACTGAGACGAAAAGAAATAAAGAAAGAGTTTGAGAGATGGGAGACATCGACAAGTGCTAGTGATAGGGGTGGTTGTAATTGGTCTTTTGTGTTTGACCCGTCGGGTCGTTTGTGTTACTATTGGTCAATGGTTGTGAGTGTAGCGTTTCTATACAACTTCTGGACCATTATCTATCGGTGCGCTTTCCAAGAAATCAGTGAACACACTGTTAGCACATGGTTTACATTTGACTATTTATCCGATTTTGTTTATATACTCGATATCGCCGTTCATTTCCGAACCGGATATTTAGAAGAAGGTGTTCTCCAAACGGACGGCATTAAGCTTCGACAGCATTACATGAATTGCACGATGTTTTACATCGATTGCCTGTGTCTTCTTCCCCTCGACTTCTTATACCTATCCATTGGATTCAAATCAATGTTAAGGTGTTTTCGTTTAGTGAAAATATATAGGTTTTGGGCTTTTCTTGACCGCACAGAAAGACATACAAACTATCCTAACGTTTTCAGAACTGTTTCATTAGTTCACTATATATTAGTTATATTTCATTGGAATGCCTGTATGTGTCAGATCATACATCTTAACCACGGATTCGGATCCCAAGACTGGTTTATTGGCACTAAAAAAGATAGCTATTGTGATGGCGTTCAATGCGATTACTTACAGTTTAGTACCATTTGTTACCTTTATTTAAATAACTATTATAATTAATTATAATTTACACTCATTTTTAGTGCAATGTATTGGTCTGTCCTCGCGTTGACAACTATAGGTCTGTTTTGAAATGTAATATAAATCACTTGAATGCAATATAAATGAATGTTTAATTTGTTTGTTACGCACGACTGACCGACTCAACTGCTACTCTACTGAATGGTTCTTCAGGTGATCTGCCGACTCCTCGCACTAAAAGCGAGTATTCGTTTCTTGTGATGGAAATTGTTTTCGGACTCTTCCTCTTCGCCAGTTTGTCTCGTTTTTCACTATTATTTTAATTATACTTTTAAATCTAATTGTAATCATAAAATTGATTTCAATTACAGCTGTGTTAGGATATGTGGCCAACATTGTAACCAATGTATCAGCTGCTCGTAAGGAATTTCAAGGTAATCTTATTTATCAAATCATATTATTGTTTAAATCAAATATATTTTGTTAGTCTGATATTCATATGTCGCCAACATTATACATAGAATTAGTATCCTGAATATATTTTGGATCCAAACATTGGGTTAACATAACTTAACTATTTATACTTATCATACAAGTGTCAGAATAATTCAGTTGTTGTTTCAATTATTCTACTCTTGTATTCAAAAGTCGTTTGAAAGTCAGACAAATAGTTTACATCTTTTGTGTTGCCTTAATATATTTAAAAACTTCAAAATCAGCTTTTTTTTTGCATTTAGATGTCAAACGTGTTATTTTAAAACATTTAGCTGTTTTGTGGCCACAAATCATTTCCAAATACAAATAAATTAATTCCTATTTATATTTTATTTAAAATTTTAATTATAAAAAGATATAATAATTTATTAACATGCAAAATATATATGAATTTTTAAAAATTGTTAAGCTTGATAGTTTTGTATTTATTTATATTGATTTTGTACATACAAAACACGATAGAGTAAAATAGTTAAGATTATTGAAATGTTATGCCAATTCAATGAAGTAATTAAATGTTAAGTGAAAGCTTTGTAAACATTTAGGTATTTTCAATGCATTCAACTTAAGAAGTAATCATTTGATGCATGACTTGATTTGAAAGAATAAAACAATGAACTAATTCTTTAGTGAATTTGTTTGACTCTAACCGTTAGAGATTTGTCGAGTGAATTACAATTTTGGTATATTTTTTGTCCAAATATTTTTTAATTGAATTTCTTTCATTTTTTGACCCAAAATAAGCGCAATTGAATGAGAAGTTTGTTATATTACTTGCAAACAATAATTCCCAATAGATTTTAACGATACATTACGTGATATAAAGTATAAGACTATAATAATGTGATTGAAATGTGTGTTTGAAATAACAGCCAAATTGGATGCAGTGAAGACATATATGCGGATGCGTCGGGTGCCCGAACACATCCAAACTAAAGTCATTCGTTGGTTTGACTACTTATGGATGACCCAGAAGTCATCAGATGAAGAAAGATCTGTCGGCTGTCTCCCAGGTATTCATTTTCTCGTTATTATAGACTACCTGTAGATACTTTGCTACACACTTACAATGCTATCATTTTTACTTTTACTGTCAAAACTATAAAATCAAATCCACTAAATTTTAGTAACTAAAATCCTATTTATTTTTAAAAATTGTTTTTCAATTTTAAAAGTTTTTAGTTAAAATGATAGTTTAGATAATTAGAAGTAAACCGGAAAGTATTATGAAATATGATATTTCAATTATCAGAATAAAATATATAAACAGTAAACAAATTATTTTAAAATTATTTAAAAAGTTTTTAATTATACTATTTTTTGTGTGTATAAGAGGTCAGGTATTTTTACTTGAATTAAACTATTAAATTAAATTATTCTGCAACTTCATAAAGAATTTTATGTTGCATCAAAAGAGTATATTTGTGATAAAGTTTGTTTTCTACTAAATTTTTAAATAGGATTTAAATAAATTAAATAAAGTTTACTTTATTCTTTGTATAAGCCGTAGTTTATACGCCAATAAATACAATAATTATATAATGAGTAAGTAATTTGACAAAAATATAATTATAACAAATTGCAGACAAATTAAAGGCCGAAATTGCAATTCACGTACATTTGGATACATTAAAGAGAGTGGAAATCTTTCAGAATACAGAGGCGGGCTTTCTATGCGAATTGGTTCTTAGATTAAGACCTGTTTTGTTTAGTCCCGGAGATTATATTTGCAGAAAAGGCGAAGTCGGCAAAGAAATGTATATCGTTAATAGAGGAAGGTAACTTTATAAACATTCAATACTTATTATAGTTTAATAATTTATAAAAAAAATTATATTAAGGCTACAAGTGGTGACTGATAACGGCAAGACAGTATTGGCCACACTTCGAGCGGGCAGTTATTTTGGCGAAATAAGTATTTTAAATATGGGAACCGCTGGTAATCGTCGCACAGCTTCTGTCAGAAGCGTTGGTTATAGCGATTTATTTTGTCTTAATAAACAGGTATTTTATGAACTTTTTGATCTTATTTGCAATTTATTACGTGCCAGCTAAACCGCTTGGTTATTTAAAACAGGATATGTGGGATGTGCTTAAAGACTACCCGGCGGCCAGAGTTAGATTAGAAGCAATTGCTGTCAAGCGGTTAGAAAAATACCGTAAAGAGCCTCTCAAGAAGAGTAAGTCCTTAATAGTGTCAACTAGTAATGCAATTAAACACTGATTGTATGTTTTAGTCGCAATGGGCAGAAGTCGGTCGACGCCAGGTTTGGTTGAGTCAAAGGGTAAAGTGCCTGTCAGTGAAATGCAAATCACGCGCAAAGAACAGACGTCGGCATCCACTGCAACCCTTCTGACCGACGATGAGCTCGAGAGGGAAGATAATGCCTATAAGAATAGAGAAATGGGCGACAATGAAAGTAGTGCCAGCGATGGCAGTAATAAACCAATTATGCATTCATCACTTAAGATAACTAATAATAACGGAACTAATAGTCATTTAAGTTCGTCTCCCATTCCTTCCATACCTCCCACATCACAGCCAATGCTATATTCGCCTCAATTATTGACTCAAAATTTACAACTAATTAGTTATGACCGCAATAGCCCACAACCACAGCCAACCATATTCACGGGTGCCATCCCTTTCTTCCCACACTCACCTATCAGCGGCTCAGCAATGCCTGCTTATGGTCTGAGTCCAGCCGCCTCTTCCACACATCTAGCAGTGCCGCATACAATGGCTTTTACTACACCTTCTCCTACATTAAGCGCAGATAGTCATCACATCAACTTACAAATGTCACAATCAGGTGCCGAACCACTACAAGATCCTCAACTTCTGGCTGAGATTAAACGTTTAAGAGAACGGCTAATGAGTTTGGAGACAGAAAACGCTTCGATGACTATTAAACTCAGTCAACAACAATGGGAAGTGGAGAATAGGTATTGACATTCATTACAGAATTACATTACAGAATAGAGACTAATAATTAATATTTGTTAAGATTGGCTGAAATAGAGCTTCAAATATGTTCAGCCAATGCAAGTGGCAGTACATGTGGTGTAGTGCCTGGATCTCTGAGCAGTCGGTCGAGCACTAGTGGTGACGAAAATGAGAGGAATAAAGAATCTGTTATTTAAATTAATTATTTAAATCAATGTTATATAAGATATTGTGATTCCTCATATTGTTTAGTCATTATATGGTTTTGAAATACATTCAAACATTCCTTTATTGCAATTGTAATTCAATAATATGTTAATGAATGCATACTCTTATGTCACCAAAAATTGATATCATATTTAAATTAATTTATTTATATTGACCTAAAATACTGTATTCATAAACTATTCATACATTTTTTTGTCACATTTTAGACTATTATATCTATTATTTTTTTATATCATTAATACATTAATTTAATTGTAACTTAATTTATCATTTTATGTATTTTTAAACATAATTCATAATTCATTTTTAGTAATTATATAATGTTTTTAAAAGTAATGCTAACAAAAGCTGACAAAACATTTCGACAAAAAGCTTTCATATGTTATATATCAGACTCTTTCATATGCTCTATGAGTGCAATCGATTTAAAGCCAAAAAATGATTAAATATTTAGTCTTTTTCTTCATATAATTCATTACTTTTGAAAATATTGTTTATTATTCATAGTTTGCAAGTTATTTGTATTTACATTGTATTTATACATAGGTATACATATGATTACATAATACATTATCTCTAATGTGATTTCAAACAAAATATTTCTAAAATTATATTTTATTTTTTACTGTTCATTAAAACTTCAAATAATATTCATTAGTATTATATATATTATTAAATTGACTATCGATTGATACAAATTGGACACAAATTGCATTGAATGCACATTTCATACTGTCATAAGACAGACATTTATCAGAACTGGCATCTCATTCAATCACGTACTGTACCGTCACGTATGTATACTTACAGTTACACTTAAACCTCTAATTTCCAACATAAGTTAGGACCAAATATTTAGTTGCAATTTAGAGGGTCTGGTAATTCAAAAACAACAAAGAATTAAAATGCAAACAAAATTTAAATATAAATATTTTATAGCTGTATAGAGGTACTGTGGATTCTGTTGCAACAAAAAAAAAATAACTGCACCAATTAATTAAAATGCATAGTCATAAGCAGTATAGCCGTTCATTTTTTGCAGCAATAGAATGTACAGTTACGAGCTAAAAAATTTTCATAAGTTTGTATATCTTTACTGTTATTTTAACACTAAAGATGCACAAGGTAATGAAAATTTCTTAGCTTCACTGTATATATAGATAATAAGATTATTGAACCAGTTTCAATCCAGAATTAGACCATTTTCAAATTAGAGCTATTCTACTATGGGTTCTCTATTGGAGTGAATCGGGTTTGTCAAATACGTTGCAATTGTAGAGTTTTTGCAAATTAGGGGTTTAAGTGTAATTTATTTACCGTGTTTTTTGAAGTGGCTTTAAGTTTGGTGAGTATTTTGGCAACTCTTTCACATACCAATATATTTGTGGTGTGAATGTGTCCAATGTTAGGTCAAATATGGGGTTCAAGTTTCCAACAAATAAACAGTTTGAAATGATTGCATCAACTATTTATTTATTGTTCAAGCAATTATTATTAATAATTAATTACATCAAATTTATTTATATACTGATTGAAAAGATTTGAATCAAATATTCAATTGAAATTCAATTTGAAATGAAGTTTGTAATTGTAATACAATTTAATATTATACATTCAATTTGACAACAATTAATTAATTAATTAATCATTATTACAAATTGGACAAATAAATGAGACCATGTTCATTTTGTATAGCATTATCAAATTGATTTACACTCAAAAACAGCGCTTTAATTAATGACATTATTTTGAAAGTGTTTCACAAATCAAATGCATTGAAACGCTTATAATAGTGATGTGAAGTAATGTCTGTATTGTTAGACAGTGTTGAATGTTGTTGGCGTCACTAATGTATTTGAATGAACATTCAATGTGTGTTTGTGTTGTGTATGTTATGCAGTGTTTGGCATTCATAAGAAGCCATTGCTTTGAATGCATTGTTTGTCAGCAAAGTGTTTGTAATCAATGGATTGGTGTCTGTATTGGTGTCCTATTGTGATCACTCATCACTCGTCACGATTGGTTGCAATGATTATATGATTATATGATATGTTTTGATGTAATGGTTATGTGATATGATGTATGTTTGTGTATAATTGGCATCAAGTTATACAGAGATGATTGGATGTCATATGACAATGGATGGTTCAAATGACATAAGGGTTACCATTGAAGACAATTGATGACAATTGCTTAAGTGGTGTACAATGAAGTTGTGTCAATTGGTGATAGTATTGGTTGTATTGAATGTAGTGTGTGGTGTGGCAAGTGTTGGTGCAATGTGTCCGCGCGGGTGTAACTGTGATGACGATCGGTTACGGGTCGAGTGTGAGGCCGAGGCCCGACTCGAGTACGTCCCGCACACTCTGAATCCGGCTCTGAAAGAGCTGCTACTGACCGACAATGAGATTCGTGGTGTGAAGTCATCGCTATATGTTTACCGTAATCTACAACTGCTGAACATCTCTCGCAACCGATTGACAACTTTAGGCGAAAACAACTTCATTGACAACAACCGCATCGAGACTATGGCTCTCAACACCAATTCGTTGACATCGGTAGACAACAACACATTCATTGGTTTGGTTTCATTGAAAAAGTTATACTTAAGTGATAACCAAATTGAAGAAATCAATTCAAACGCTTTCAGACCACTGTCTCAGTTACAGACATTAGATTTATCTCACAATCAAATCAGATATATATCTGTTGAAGGGTTTCGTGGTCTTCAGAGTTTGATTCAATTGAATCTCAGATCCAATTTGTTGTCCACAATCCCGACCACTAGTTTCCAATTTGTGCCAAAACTAAGAAGTTTAGACTTCGGACTAAACTCTGTTCATAATATATCTTCCGATTGTTTCGGTCCATTCATGACTTTAACTGATCTCTATCTCGACGGCTGCTCTATAAGTGCTATTGATTCACACGCTTTCAGAGGATTATCTAATCTCTCGACTCTAAGGCTCAACAATAATCACTTGGAGGTAATGATTGAGTGTTTGTCTCTTATTATAATTAATTGACTAAATTAATTGATTTGACAGCAAATGCCGTTTGAATCGTTCTCCGAGTTGACTCACTTAGAAGAACTCAAAATGAGTGGCAATTATTTTACAACACTATCGGCCAAAGTCTTCTCAAGTCTCCAACGTTTAACAACTTTGGATATTAGTGAATGTGAAGCACTTTCTGTAAGTCATTTAATGATATGTTTTGACACGACTTTATTTTAATTTATAAAATATGTTAAACAGACAGTAGAGTTGGGAACGTTTGATGAGTTACTGCATTTGGAGAGACTGGAACTGTCACACAATCAAAAGCTTACAAATCTGGACAACAAAGTTTTGAGTGATATTCCCAATCTTCGATATGTCAGCCTTCGATCCAATGGTTTTATATCATTAGAGTTAGAGTTTGTCAATACAATAGACAGACAAATATATCTAGACGTGAGAGATAACCCCTTTCACTGCAACTGTAGCCTTGAATGGCTTCGCAATTATCTGTTGCAATCAAATTTATCGGTTAAACAAATGGTCAACAATTCAAGTGAACAAATCTCATATCCATTTTTGGATCTTTTAGGAACAGTATTAAAGGTTGAGTGCGTTAGCCCTCCCGCTCTCAAATCAAAGTTGATAGTAGAGTTAGGCAACGATGAGTTCGGGTGCTTTGAATTGGACACCAAAATTCCAATAATAATAGCCATTTTAATCGGCATTTTATTAATATGTGGAGTAATCATAATACTAGTGATTCGCTGCAAATATGGACTCTCAGGTCTGGTGAAGAATCAATGGCTCTCTGGTGACAACAACACCACTAATACAATATCGCATCGAAATGATCTCAATTACCGGAAACCAGAGTTTGTATTCATCCCAAACATTGACCTCAATATCGATGAAACCAATGGCGAACTTCAAGAGACGGTCCGCTATCCGCTCAAAATGACTCCAATAACTGAACTGTGATTTGAATTGATTACAACTCTTACTCTGTATATAATGAGTTTGATATCATCTGATATATGCAAACATTTCCAAACAATAATATTGATTTGTAACACAAATGCACATCAATTTAATTCAAGTCTTCTAATGTCAGGTGTGAGCTCTTGGGGAACACATTCACTACAAATTCCAGTCGTTTCCATAGCCAATGAATGTGTGTTTAATTGTAAATCTCCAATGTTTTGCTCAACTTATTTAAACACAATTTAAATAGTATTGTATTTGATATTTAAATAGTATTGCTATTTGTAATGTAGAATAAAAGCGTTAGTTTTGCAACAGTATTACATTCAAACAAAAGCCTGACAATTGATTTAATTGAAAAATTATTTGTTAAATTTCTTTATGTTAAGCGTAAGTTATATTTATTTGTATATAATTTGTTAATTTGAGTAAAATATAGCACTTTTTAAACTTAAACAATTATATAATATTATATTTTTAATTTTAGACATTTTTTGTATTTTATAAACAATTTGAACAAATGTTTTTGAATTCAATAAATTCAATTAAAATCAACAAAAATTGTATACTTAATTAATACCTGTAATGGTAATGAATATGTTATATAATTTGCTAAATTGTCAATAATGCCAAAAATACATCCAATCATTTACTTATAGATGTGTTTTAGGCGTTAAATATACTCATTTATAAGAAATAAATTATAACTCTAAACTCAAAAACAAACACTAAATATAATATATTATATAATTTATAATAATTAATATTAATAATAGTAATTAATTATTTTAATTAGTATAGTTTTAATATGAATTTTAAGTTAAACTTTTAACTCAAAACTTTTCAATTTAAAACTTTTTTTTGAAAAAAACATATTAAACTTTCACTTAATAATAACGATTGCCTGAAAAATAAAACTAATGTCTGAATAAATTATAAAAAGATAAATTAAATTATTTAAATGTTTAGCTGACAAGGTAAATATTTAAGTGAGTAGACAAATTTTAAACACATTATTTAGTTAAACTGTTGAATTAATTTTCAAAACTACATAATATGTATGTAATGTCTAATAAACACATTACACGCCCTGTGATCAGCAAATTTTTAATTTGAAAACAATTAAAATATTTGTCAAAGCTTTTACGCTAGTTATAAACTTATAGACTTTAGACTAATTTAGATTAATTATATATTTAAATGAAATAAAATAGATGCTACTACTAGTTATATACGGGATAATTGTAGTATTTGGTATGACCAAGGATCACTTGGATCAATGTAGTTAAGATACATGTAAGTTAAATTAATCAACAAAATAGTTCAATTATAAAAACTAATATATGAAGCTTGACTTGAATTTCAAATTAAATTCATAAAAGAGTTGCAAATAAATTGAACTCTCATTAGAAATGATGAAAATGTCATTTAATTGATTAGTAATTTTGTCGTTTAGTCCGAAGAATTACCTAAAAAGATAACAAATAACATACAATTAATTAATAAATTATAAATATTAGCATTTATTATAGTTCAGTATTTAATTTAAGCAATTTAAGTTTATTATTTTAATTGTGTTAATTATTTTTGTTTAGTAATGTCAGCTTGGTTAGCAAGGTAAGTGCAAGTTTTACTTTTATCAGTGCCAGTGCAATGGACTTGGTCATATTTTAATAGTAATTACAATATTTATTTAATACAATAACAAATTGAATTGTGGTTAATAATTTAAATATAATTGAAAAACAAAATTTATATTAAATTAGTTGAAATAATATCAAATATGATTGAGACTTGTAATTATAATTTAGACACAATTTCATTATTTAACAAATATTATTTAAAATAAATCAATGAATATTACATTTGAATATTATTAGTTACAAAATTAATTTTAATATTTGCTTATAATTTGTAAGTTATAAATTTCTAAATAATATAACATTTTAAATAATTAGTTAAATTAAATTACCTTAAATGAAAATTTTGTAATTTGTTAATTATATAATTAATTGCAATATTATATAATTTTGTTATAAAATGTTAAACTTTCATTAATATGAGAAATATTTTATAAAATAACATAAATTATTATAATTATTGTTAAAACATTTTAAAACAATATTAAACAATTGGATTGAATTTAACTAAACTTAAATTAAATGAATATATAGTTAAATATTATATTTAATTAAAAATGCGTTGAAAAATGATAACTAAAAACTGATTTTGGTTTATTATCAATAAATAGTATTTGAATAATATTTAAAGTCTAATAATTAGACTAATATATATATATATATATAGGAATATATATAGAATAATATTATATGAAAAAAGTTATTAATACTAATTTGAAGACTTGATAATCATTAAAATGTTTTCAATCATTCTGTGATAATATATCGATAGCTTTTTGTATAACTTCTTGTGGAGAACTAACTTCTCCTTCATTGGCATTATTATTATCTAATTTTTGATTGTTTTGGTTATTATTCAAAGAGTTCGTCAAAGAATTAAAATAAGAATCAAAATCTGATTTATAAGAGCGTGGAGTAGAGAAAGCGGTTCTTGTAGTGGATGACGATCGGCTACGCGAACCAAATGATAGATTATTATCAGACAATTTGGTGAAGTGATTGCCAAATGAAGAGGTTGTGTCGCTTCTTAAGTCGTCCATCAGTTGAGAAACTCTTGATTCCATTCTATTGAACCAATCACTCGAATGAGAAGCCATTTTGGATGAAGAGTTTGAGTGATTGTCATCGGATGACAAAGTATGTCGAAAGCTTTGGGAGCCTCTGGTTAGCGATGTTTGGCGCGAGGCTCGGGTGCCGAAAACCAGATTGAGGTCATCGCTATCTATGAAAGATCGCCGTCGGTTTCGGGCCGGGAGGACAGGTCTGTCATTAAATCTGGAGTAAAAGCTTTTGCGATGAATCCTCTCCTGAACTGATTCTTTCAAATCTATACTTTCATTAGTAGTTGGGTTTGGTTTGACTTTTCGGGTACATTCGGGTAAGTCATCAGTTACTGAAGTTTCACTATTATATGATTTACGAGCAGTACTTGTTGAAGTCGGTTCACTGTACTGTTTGGTGACAGTTTGGTCCACACAGTGGATGTCATTGTCATTCAAAGTGTTTCTATTATCTACTAGTTTGGCATAATTTAATAAATCACAAGCTTTTAATTCACTATTAATGGCGTTTGCATTATTAGTAGCGATATCAGCCTCACTGGTAGTGCTACTGGTATTGGCACTGATTTTGGTACTGGAAGTAGCCATTAGGTTAGTCTGATCCATGCATTGACATGCGATTGCATTACCATTGATACCGTTTGAAGTACTGTTCAAAACACTTTTACCTCTTTTATAGTTCATATCGTTTTCGGTGTAATTTGAGTCCAAATCACTGAAAATGGATGACCCGGACAATCGTTGGCTCACAATATTTCTATAGCCATGAGTTCGCAACTGATCTAATAATGAAGAACTCTCGGGTAAAACAATATTACTGTTATTCGCGCACTGATTGTCATCAGAGCTCTCAACCGATGGCTCTGATGTTCGGTTCATATAGTTGTCGGGAGAAGTAGTGTTTGAATCATTCAATCGATTGCTTTCAGAGTTATTTGGGTTTAATGTAAATTTCATTTCAATGACAGAATCGGTTGGAACTGTTGCTGACTGAGTCAATGGAGTCGACTGTTGCTGTACTCCCGAGTTAGTGACAAACCCTCCCGTATTGGACACTGAATTCGTCAATTCGTTGTTTGACTTATCACTTGATGTTCGGCTACTAATTGTTCGTAAATACCTGCGGACACCGCGCGGCCCAACCGTAGCGTACATTGAAAATGGAGTCTTTGTGTCCATTTGTTCCAAGTTGTCGTCATTATTATCCGATTGAAGCCATTGTTCAACTCGTCTTATCGGTGATTCAAAACTATCTATTTTTCTTAAATTAGTCAAACAATCAGAAATTAGTGAATCCGAGTCTTGTGACCAAAACTTTTTATTTGATCCAAATTTATGACTCGAGTTATTGTTGAGTAAACTTTTAGAAGAATTGTTGTAAATATCTTCGGTTTCGAAGGGATCGGCACTTCTGTCAGTTCTGACACTAGTTTGCGGACCAAATACTTTGTAAGATTTTGGATGAATACGCGATTCAAAGGAAGTCCGATCTTTACTTACAGATCGACTTAATTCACGAATTGAATGATTTAAATCATCAAAATTATTGAAATCTTTATCAAAATGTTTTGAAAAAACAGATGATTTGTCAAATAAAGAAGGTCTAGCTGTGGGCCAAATACTTCTGGAGAAAGTAGAGCCATCTTCGCTTTCTTGATCTGATTTCTTCAAATCAAACCAATCGCTAGCATTGCGTTCACAGCTTTCGGCTCTCGACCGACGCCTCGACTTTCTGTTACCGACAACGCTATGAAGCAATGACTTCATGTTTGGAAATATTGAATCTCCGCACCAGTGGTTGTCAAATATGTCATCAAAAATATCTAAAGATCCCGAAGAACTCTGACTATCAGATCGTTGCACGTTATTGTCACGAGTGTCGACGTGACTGCTTTCATGGCTTAAACTTTTATTTGTTTGATCTTCATATGGGAAGTGCGTTACTTTGCTTTTCTTTTCGACCCGAGTATATGATCCGTCAACGCCCTCCGAAGAGTATATTTTGCCCGTTTCGGTAATACAAGCGCCCTCTTTAGTAAACGTCACTTTTTTATAACTTCTGGCGATCGGCGCCGCCTTAGTCTGCACTGATTGAGTTGAGTCCAGCTTTTCAATGTCATTGCTTTCAGTATTGGTATCGTTTGAAGTGACTATATCTTTACAGTTCATTAAATTCAAGTTTTGTGGGGTTTCATTGAGTTTTGTATTGACGTCGGTATCATTAACTTTATCAATGGTAGGCAATACATCTTCTTTGGCATACGGGCGCGGCTTTCGGAAAAATGACGGCTCAGATAGGATTGAAACGTCAGAGTTCTCGATGGCTACCAAAGGAGTGGTCGAAGGCGTCGATTCTTTTGATGGAGAATTGTTTCTCTTTTCCATTAGTTTTGCTTTTGCTATTCGTTTGGTTAAGATATCTTTAGCCATACTTTTATCCAAGACTGGACTCTTAATCAAATCATTTTCTTTCACTTCTTTTGTTAATTCGGGTGATTCACAAATAACTTCAGTTTTATTTTCTTCTGGGTCTTTTTTCATTTCAACTATAATTTTCTCGTTAGTATTGTCTGTATTTTTAAGCAATTCTTGCACTCTTTTAGGGGATTCTAACATTGCATTTAAACTCATACTTCTGGTACTCAATTTGGGAGCCCTTTGTCTAATAGTGTTATCACGTTTTGCTTCATTCAGTTCACCGATCGTTGATTCTCTTCTCTTAATAGACGAATACATTGGCGGAGAAGTGTCTACCGGAACAGAACATCGCCTCTCAAACGCTCGTTTAGCGTCAGACACGCGGAACCCAATGGGAATAAATGGCGCTTTTCGGTCAACTTTCACATCACTTGATTGACTTGTTTTGCTATCAACTGATTCACAAACATCTAAACTCTTATTCCAAATGTTAGGAATTGATAACTTTCCCGGTCTTCTCGTACTAACACTTCGGTCTTTCTTCACTTTCTTTTTCTCGTCTTTTTTGGACTCAATTTGGTCCACATTTTTGTCATCACATTTCACAACTTGGGCTGACTTTTCATTTTCTTTTGGTTCACTAATTACTTCACTTTCTTTAATAATGCATTCATTTATAACATTTGAATTATTTTCTTTGACATCCTTTTGTTCATTAATTACTTTAATTTCTTCATTTGTTGCTTTAATTTCTAGTTTTAAGTTGTCGTCTAATTTAATGTCAATGTCTGGCTCTTTAACAACACTCTCTTTTTCTAGCAATTCAGTAGTTTTTGTTTTTTCCTTCAAATCATTAACTATAAGCGAAGATTCAATTTCGTCGTGTTTTGTCTTTTCATTTGAATCTAATTTCAGTTCAGATATATTTTGCGATATTTGTTGGCTCTGTGGCTCAATATAAGAATCGATAGTTTGATTATCACCAACAGTTGCAGCAATACATTCATCATTGGTTGCAATAGTTGGTTGCATTTGTTTTGCATTGATATCTTTATTTTCGTCAATATTTGTCATAACTTGTGACTCGTTTTGTGATTTTTTAGTTTTCTTTTTCTTTGGTGTTTGTGTTTGTGTTTGTGTCGGAAATTTAGACAAACTTTGATCAAAGGATGGATTCGCCTCTCGTTTCTTAAGATTATTCTCAGGAGTGTTGGCATCAGTTATTGAATCGTCCAATGGTAGAGTCATTTCATTTTTATTATCACTTGATTCCTGACTATCTTTTGCCAAATCAAAGCAATTTGTTTCCAACTTTTCAGCCGAAGGCGATACCGGAGCCAAAGCTAAAAGTATATCGAGTCTGACTGGAGTCAGATTAGCCAAGTCTTCGGCCACTTTAAGTAACGAGTGTTCGTATCCGCTATTAACCCACATATCAGTGCAAATGTCTATAATAGTTGCTCTTTCGGTCGGATTTGGAGTTAGTAATCGCTTAATCAGTTCCGACGCCTCTATTCATGCAAATATTACAACAGTTTCTATAATTATTCTCTAATATTATTCTGTATTTTTAAAAAAGCTATAAATAATATGACGCTTCCTTACGGATTGATAAACACATTTGTCTCAATACAAAAAAAAAGTATTTTTAAATAAAAAATGTTTTTCATTGACTAACTCTAACATTATTGGGTTTAAAAAACTTGAAAGTTTTTTGTATAACACAAATGTTATATTTTAAAACTTTTAAATTAAAAGTCAAACCAAAATGAATATAAGTGTAAAGACAAACCCGATTTTTGTTTTGGTTCAAAATAAGTTGATTCCGATATCTGTTTGACCAGACGTTTGAAATTACTGCCATCAAAAGGCATCGCACCATAAACTAACGTATATAGCAGGACACCCAACGACCAACAGTCCACCTGATCATCCAATTCATTAGTTTCATATACAATAAAATAACTATTGTAATATATTTAAAAAAGTAAACCTCTGGTCCATAATATGGCAATCCTTTAACTATTTCTGGTGATGCGTATAAAGGACTGCCGCAAAAAGTCTGCAAAAAATGTCTTTCATCAAAGACATTGGAGAGACCAAAATCTGCAATCTTTTCATTTAATAATCAATGAATATGATGTGAATGTGCTGGGGCATTATCAAACATACCTTTGCGTTTCCTTTTTCATCCAGTAAAATGTTTTCGAGTTTCAAATCTCTATGACATATCTTATTCTAATGCATTAAAAACATATTTATTGTCCTATTATTAGTCAAACTATGATTTCAATATTTATTTGTTTTAAATTTAAAACTTTTAAAACACAACTAAAACATCTTTTCACATATTGTTTGTTTGTTTAAAGCCTGTATTTATGCATTTATTGAAGATTTATTAAGATTTAAGAATTTTATACAAAATGCAATTATGTTTTATTTTAATTTTGTCAAAACTGAACTGGATATCTTTGAATAAAATGGGAGGCAATGTATGCAGAATTTGCATTCTCTTATTATATTCTTTACATTTTGACAAAAAAAACACAAAATAAGTTGAATGACTTATGCTTTAAAAGTGCATTAGCCATACAATAAGTTAATTAAACTCATTGTCTTAAAATCGTTCAATTATTTTCAATATTTATTTTTTGGCAAATGTCTTAACAGTTAATTTAATTTATCTCGAAATATAATCAAATAGTGAATTGAAAAAATTAGATAAACTTAGACCAATTGTTAATTTAAGATAAATATAATAAAAGGGTATACCTTATGGCAGTAGTAAATAGCGGTGGCTATTTGCCTAAATAGACGTCTGGCCTCACTATCGGACAATACTTTTCTGTCGCTCACATAATCGTAAATTTCTCCTCCACTCGCGTATTGCATAACTAATACTATTTTGTCTCGGTTTTCAAAAACTGTTTCAAAATATTTTGAGTTAATTGAATTAAAATTGATTTGATTTGAAAGACAACAGCCAAACCTTCATATATATGGATGATATACGGATGTTGTATAGATGACATTATTTGAATTTCTCTTCGTATGCGGATCAAGTCCTGATCGCTTTCTACCTTTGATTTCTTAATTGTCTTGATTGCCACCTTAAATTATTAAATAGTCATCAATTAATTGCATCATTTTAAGATTTTAATTTAGATTGCATATGAATGTTAGTTGTTTTTTAGTTATAAAACTTTATGAAATATTTATATTAAAAATTAAGTTTATTTTTATCGGGACTTAATGTTTAAAAATAAATATATTTATTTATATTAAATAAATTAAAACTATGGTTTTCTGCTTGCAAATCAAAGACAAATAGAAAAATCTTAAACTAAGACTAAATATTAAATATTGCAATTTTATATTACAATATAAATTTTATAAATTATAAAATTATAATTTATAATACATTAAAATATACCAAATCCTAAAATAGTATTATTTGTATTATAAATATTAATTATAATTTATAATATTAAATTTTTCAATATATTAAATTGTCCAATTAAATAAATACATCCGTGAAAGTTATTTTATTATAAATGAACTGATTTAGTAATACAATTAAACAATGGTTGAATACAAATAATTTTATTATTAGTATATTATTATTATTATTAATTTATTAAACTAGTAAAGGAAGCAATCATCTAAAATTATTTATAAAGAATCAAATCTTTACTAAATTAACAATTATTTTTTCTAATTACTGGTCAACTCCAATAATTATATATTTTATAATTAATTTAATTACATTTAGTTAATTTAATATTAAATTTTATAATTATTTATTATAATTTATACGAGTTTTTAAATTTAACGTAATATAACAGTAAAAACTCTGTTTTTTAATTTAATAAAAATTAAAAATTTCTAATTTGCATAATGAAGTTTACATAATCAAATTAAATTTAGTAATATTAATATTCTTATTTAACATTATAATAAATTAATATAAATTAATATAACTTTTTAAGTTATATTATAATAAAATGATGTTAAGCGTATAAAACATATTTGTAACTTCAAATATAATTTTTTTTTAAATAAACAATACTTTATTAAAAAAGATATTTAATAATTTTAAATTGAATACAAAACAAGTAATATATGAAATGAGTTAGAAAAGTTTCAGTATACCTCATGTCCGGTATCTTTATTGATGGCGAGTTGCACCTTGCCATAAGTACCCTGTCCTAACTTTCTAATTACTTCAAACCGTTGTTTCAATCGATGCTTTTTATCATTTTTGGCTATAATTTTCAGATCATTTGTATCATTAGACTTGTGTTTCGGTCGAACCGACCGGGAGTTCACTTTAGGCGAGTCGTTAACAACCATTTTATTACTTTTAAAACATTTGACTAAAATTTTCAAACTTAAACAAATTTAAACTATATTTAACAAATAGCGTAACAATTATTATAAAAAAATTTATTTTAGAATTATTATTTTAACAATTAAATATACGAAATAAATGATCAAATTTGGTATTAGAGGCACATTTGGTAAACTTAAACTTAATTTTAAAAAACTAAATGCAATCGTTAGTCGACTGATTGAATTAAACTCTGGTTTACTTTAAAAACTTGTATATCGTATGTAAAGCCAGCGATGAATGCAATAATAAATTTGGCACTAAATGAGTGACTCGAATGCAATCCTACGCCTATGTATGAGAATCGCCCACACATTTGGTTTAGGCATTAGCCGTATAGATGTGTGTATTTGACTTATATATATACATCCATATTCTCAATACACCATTTCCTATCACTTCAATACCAATTTAATTAATTCATTTCTATAACTTTTGACACTATTGATCATCAAGTGGACACACATACCAATTATGGCTTTAGTTTGTCATTGGAGTTGAGTTCATAAATAGTTTGAAGAGTGAAACAAATGAAATGCAAAATTCAAATGAATTAAGAGATGAGAAAAACGATGAGAATAACAGTAATAATTTTGAAAGTTTTATATTTAAAGTTGAGTTTAAATTTGAGGAAATGGGAGTCAAAACGAGTTAACTCATCACTAAAGTCAGCACAAATGAGATGAAATAGAGGGCTCACATCCCATCGCTTGTCTTCCAAGTGAATTGTGCTATAATTAGAAAGTGATGTCTTGTATGCCACTATTGGATCAAAGCCATCAACTTATAGCTGCACTAAACCTATGATCAATGGTATACTTGTTATAAAACAAATACTTTTACAAAACCAATGCTTTAAATATTTATTTAAGTGTTGAACTCAACCATAGCTTAACAGTAACTGTTATATAACTGTAGGCAACCAAACGATTCACAATTAACTCGTTTTTCAAATAAATTTCATAACAAATTTAATATTTTTATTAAACATAATTTTATGCTATTATGCAAAAATAATAAAGATAACAAATTAAAAATTTGCACTTTTAATTAATACTAATTAGTAATTTAAAATGTGCTAGCTAATTATTACTAGAATTTTTTTTTAAATTGTTAAACATCAAATATATTTATAGTTATTTTAATACTATAATATTATATTATAATACTATTGTAATTTAATAATTGACCAACACTAAATATATATAAATGTATAAAACACCTGGTTATTCTATAAATTGTACATGTTACATTTGACAGCTCTATCATGTTATAAATAAGAACTTAATTATTGTAAATAAAAAGAAATAAGCGATAATTTAGTTTATCTTGATTAAATGTTAAGCAAGTTTCAAAAACATTGACAACTTAAAAAAATGTAAAGAAAAAGAAGTTGATAATATATATCAACTTGATATAAAAAATATAAGACAATAGTTGCCAACTTGAAATCGACTGATAGGGCGTACAACTTATAGGTGTGTTTTGAATAGCCTTACATATAAATTAATTACAATTTACGTGTATATATTGTGTTAGTTTAACCTAAAAACATCTCTCATTACATATTTTAATAAATACCTGAAATGAACGCAATCTCTAGCAACAAGTTTTAATTTTATAAACTTTTGTTTGCCTTTAAATCTAAATATAATTTAGATATTAAATATAATTAGAAAAATATTTTTACTAAATTTTAGTTAATTAAATTATATATATATTTTTATTTTTAACTTATAAATTATACAATCATTGATACATTATCAAGTGCTAATTATACTAATTTTTAAATGGTATAATTTTTAAATTATTGTTAACATTTATAGAATTACAAAATTTTCTGTAGTGAAAATAATTTATTAAAATTTATTTTAAAAAATAAATAGAAAATTAATTATAAAAAATATTTATTAAAATAACAAAATGAATTCAATAAGATTACGAATTCATATATTATCACATGTAATCTACGTAAACATAATATGTTATATATTTTACTCAATTTTCAAAAATAATAATTCTTATTATAAGTTAAATATATAATATTGCGAGTTACAAATCTAACCAAGGCAAAGTACTTTTAAAAAAAAAATATTATGCCAAATCAATCATTAAATCAAATTTATAGCAATATGTTTGAAAAGTTGCAGTTATCAGCCAAGTAAACAATTATTTTAATTTATAACAAACTTATGACAAAATACTTTTTTCATTTA
>JAQIWK010000201.1:0-20484 GCA_034695265.1 Dissorhina ornata | reverse complement strand
AACAATGTAATTATTACAGCATAATATATACTGATATAATACAATAATATTTATGTAGTAGATTTAGTGAAGTTTATTAAAATACTTAAAAAATGCTTAGAAATATATTAGAAATACAATATGAAAGATATGTGAATTGTATTGTAACATATACAATAATATAATATTTTTGTTCAGTTTCACACTATTACTACTTATGCTATATATTTAATTTATATATACATTAATAAATACAATATTTTTAATTATTTTACCCACTTAAAATTCACTAAAATAATAAATAAAATTATTATAATACAAGTTAAACTATATACTAATTTGTTTATCTTTTCAGAGATTTTATAAATTATAGTTAATTTAACTTAATTTAATTATAAAAAATGTAAGTATTGTTTAATATTTGTAAATATAATGTAAAAAGGGGTTCATTTAAAAATAACTCAATATTTGTGCGTAACGTTGTGTTTGAATTGTGTGTGCATTTGGTATAAAGGGTGCGCCATTTTTCGCCAGTTTTTACCCCCCCAACTTGGCGAGCCTTTTTGGCTCAAATGTGTGCAAAATTGACGATAGGGGAGATCACTCAGCGCAGGCCTGGTGACAAATGGTTTAGCATTTTATACACAAAAACAACAATACATTTGATTTGATAATTAAATTGCCATTTGTTTTGACGTTTATATCAATCAATCAATTCATTCAATAGTTTTATAAATTATTTAAATTTTTATTTTGAAATCAATCTGAAAAGTCATATAAACTTTGTTTGACTTGACTTTTAAATGTGAGGTAAATATGATTTTCAAATTCATTGCAGATTTTGTTGTCAAATGTACTGACATTTCAATTGTTTGTCTGCAGACAGACGCTAGTGTTTAGCCATTGAATGATCAACGGATCAATTGGTGGTGCGATAGGCGGCCGACAATTGCTAGACAAATGAAGATTAACGAGCGGACACTGGCGGCGGTGGTCCACTCGCGGCAGACACCGGTCGATAAGAGTGGTTGGCTCTACAAGAGGGGAGATTTGAACCGATCCTTTCAGAAGAGATGGTGTGTTTTGAAAGGAAACCTATTTTACTATTTTGATAAAAAGACAGATCGCGAGCCAATTGGTCTAATCATTTTGGAGGGCTGTCGGGTAGAGTTGGCCGAACACGAGACCGAAATGTTTGCCTTTAAGATCGACTTCGGTTCGGGTCCTACCGATGACCTGTTAACGGGTGGTATTGGTGGTCAAAGTGGAACGGCTGGCGCCGGACAACGCTTACGTACTTATGTGTTGGGAACTGATTCGCAACAAGACATGGAGTCGTGGATGAAGGCGTTGAGTTGTGCTTCTCATGACTACCTGAAGATGATTGTGGCTGAACTGCAGACAAGACTCGATGATATTAATCAGATTCGCGATAATAGACTGCAGCGCCAACGGGACAACGCATCGGGTGGTGGTCTGAGTGGTAGCGGTAGTAGTCATCAAATGGCTCGCGTGAATCCGTTTGATGCCGAACCGCTTGATTTGCTGGACATGGATTCGGGTGGCAATCGTATGGCTCACTCGTCCAGCGACGGGTCCATTAAGTTCACGCACCGGGCGTTCGCCGAAATTCATGAGTATTATGGCATCAAATTTCGCGATTATTTACAACAAAACCGTGAAAAACATAAACCAAATATCATTTGAATTGAATTGATCGACAGCTGATCCGGTGATTTGTTAACGAATTTAATTACACAAAACGAATGTCTAATCCAAAGAAGTATTGCCATTAAATAATATGTTCATAACATTCATACAAAAATGTCTTTTTTTAATTGATAAACAATTTTAGCAAATAATTTATGAAATGATTTTTATTTCAACTTAAAAATATCTCGAGTTTTATGTTTTTTAAAATCGGTTTTTAGACCACATTATACACATAACGCCAGTCCCATCGGGACTGTTATTATATTTTTACATTCATTTTGTTTCTTATATAATAAGTGTTTTGTAATAATAATAATAATTAAATATAATAATAATCCCAACTATTATTTAAAGATTTTTATATATTTATATATATGTTATACAGTATTATATATTTACAAAAAATTTAATAATAATTATTGTAATAATTAATAGTAATAATCAATAAAATCTATTGAAAAACTTAAATACATTTTCCAAATAGAGATTACAATTAAATGTATTTTGTAGTGAAAAAATGCATCTATTTTTATATGTATTTTGTAATAATTCTTATGTATAATATTTATAATTTATAATTTTTTATTTACAATTACATAGTTATTTATTTATTTAATTTAATTTTTTAGCCATTATTGTCGGGTGCAATTTGGCCAGTTATAGGTTTTTGTGGTTTATTTTTCAAAATGTTTTATATTTTTCAGTGCAAAATATTTAACAAACAATTGTATTGACAAATAAAAAACACAAATAAAATCATCTTATTATACAATAAATTATATAATAATTAGTTTTGTTTTTGTATAATATATTGATAACTATTTATAATTACCAATAGTTTTTATTTATAAGTCTGTATACAAATCGTTTGCTCCATTTGTTTGTATTATTCAATCCTAAAAAATATATAATAATTTAAACTAAAATCTTTGTTTTATAGGCATTTATATAATAATTTATATATTACTTTAAATTAATTTATTATCTGATAGGGTTTGGAGGGGTAAGGAGGTCTGGCATTGTATGGGAAATCCCATTGGGAATGCTATTCCTCTCAAAAACAAAAATAACTAATTAAAAGCCTATAAATATATTTCAAAAAACAACAAATATATTAATAATAAAACTTTGTTTAATTTGTTTCTTTAAATATATCTTTTTTCTCAATGAAATATGTGTAGCGTTTTGGCAGTGGATTAGGAAGTCGTATCGAAAGAGTGATAAAAAAAACAGACAAAACAAACAAAATTCAATGAAATCAATGAATAATTTATACAATCATTTCATTTTTATATAGTATTTAATAGTATAAAGAATATTTCCGGAAGTTATCTGTAAATTTTTAATTTTTTTTTTCATAACAAATTTCAAATCAATCATTAGATCATTGATTTGTTTTATTTTCATTTTACTATACAATCAAAGAGATAATCTGTTTTATAGACAAATAGTTTTGGTTTTGTTTTTATATTTTGTTGATTTAGTTTTGTTTCCAAGAGAAGTAGTGTTCAAATGAATAGTTTTTTGTTTTGTTTTGTTTGTAATGAGTATATAATGTAATGACAGATATTGTGAGATGTGATTAACCATTCCTGGACTCTGCCGGTTAACTAACAATTTGTATGAAAAAAATGCAATACATTATTATCATCGTTATTGCAATACCAGTATTACAATTATTTTTGTTTTATTTTCTTTATATCAACTATTTTTATACAAATTTTCTTTTAAAGTTTTCATAATTAACTATAACTACAAAGAGTCCTAATAACTAATAATAATCAATAGTAATAATAGTTAATAAACTTTTAGCCTATTACTGTACAATTCTGTATAAAAAGGGGAAGATTTTTGTATATAAACTCATAATTTAAATTAATTTAATATAACTATATTTTGAAACAAAAAAAAAATAAACTAAAAATATATAAATGATTCGTTAGTTGTTTTGTATTTAAATATTAAATCTCATGTTAAATCACTGATTAGGAGTGAACCCTCAAATCATATCAATTATAATAATATTAATAATAATTCAATTAATTAATAAATATTTACAAATAAATTACTTTTTGTTTTAATAATAATAATAATAATATAATATAATTATCTTTCAAATTCACAAAAAACAAACGCAAAAAAACTTATCAATTAAGTTAACGAAGCAAACAATAAAAAGTAAGAAAACTTTTTCTGTTATGAAATTTACTGATAAAATGACTGTCGGTTTCAGATTTATTTTTAAAATAAAATTGAGTTTCTGTTTATGTAATTCATATAAATTTGTGTTTCACATTCACAAACTCAATCACACCATTCAAAAACCTAACTGTTCATTGAATTTGTATATAAATTAAATAAAATAAAATATATATTCAATTATTTAAATGAAAAAAAATTCTCAACAAATAATTACAATTGTTTTTTAAATAAACGGCTGTTTGTTTTGCGGACAAAAACATAACAACCCGAGCGTTCATAACACAGTGACAATTAGAGAAGTTTGTGTCCATTTTAAAACTGACTGCACGTATGATACGTACGTTTAGTGGACAGTAAAACAATTTGTTTTGTTATATTAAGACATAATAATAGAGAGATAGAGAGAAAGAGATGCCAATAAGTGTTTGTTAATTAAACCAATGCCTGGACAGTGTGGTAGAGCTGCATCAGGAGCTGTATATGTATTGGAAGGCAAGACGTCCGGTCATGAGTTGATGGATCCACTGAAAGCCATGAAAGGGAGTTATAGCCTTCGAGGACACATCTGTATTGATCCAATCAAATAGCAAAGTAAACAATAATTAGAAATCTTTTTCATTTATAATCACAAAAAGTATAATCCAAGTCATACCTCAACACATCGGTCGTCAAATTAGAGTCCAGTGAATGATAGTTACGAACATTTGAGTGCAACAAGTCGTCAGAGTTTTGCTGAACTGATGGCGTATGGATGAGTAGAGCCGACTATTATTGATTAAAAATGGAAAATTAATTAAAAGATCTTTAGATAATTAATTGAAAAAAGTGTTCAAACCTTTAGAAAAACGGGACACGAATTCTCCATATGAGGACACGACGACCAGAACCAACGCGGCAGTGGACCCGTGCGAGCCGTTGATACGTAATAGGCCAGCGCTAAAGGTTGTTGTAAGAGTTGTGTCGGTTCGTCCTGAATGTCACCACCGAAGTTATTTGATGTCTGAAACGTCCAAACAATCATTATTAATGTTAATTCAGTAATTGTAATACAATGTAAGCAATAAATGTATGAATACATACCTTCATAGAACCTGATCCGCCAAAACTGTTCTGACGATTGCTAGGACTGTCATGACCTGAGAGACCGTCCACTTGTCCTAAACCTGGACTTCCCGGTGGACTTTCAGTCCATTGGAAGATATCGTTGACGTTGATGTCATCCTCGACGGCTTCATCTAAGGCCTGGAGTAAGTCGTCTTCGCCGATGTTAGCGCCCAACGGTCCTAACGGGTCGATGGAGAAGCTTCCGTGCGCTGATTGAGTGGTGGCTGACGTGGGAAACACCAGAATGTGTGTACACGAGGCGTCTTCTGGAGTGCTTAGAGCACAGGTATTGCACGAACTGCTGAACCGTTCGTCGGGTGTGTAGTGATCGGGAAAGACTCTGAGAGCGGTGTCGGCTTCGATGGAGATGAGACAGGCAGAGAAAATGGCCGGTTGGTCAAAGGCAGTCAAATATGAACACTGACTACACATTTCACGCAATTGTCGACTATATCTCAGCAGCGATTTCTTACTCAATAACGACGCCCAGTCTTTGAGCTCTCCGTGTCCTATACGGCCCAATCGTCCGATGATGAGTCGCCACGGGGTAACTGATTCAGACATCACTGTCTGTACAAAACGCATCAATTTCTCTAAACCAAACCGTCGGACCGATGCCTTGCGTCGACGAGTTCTGTTGGGTATATCAATGTTGATGGAAGTGGTCTCTAAAATATCTCCCTTTTCGTTAGTACACGAGGCTAATAGCCATCTCTGATCTTCCGTCAGACAATAGCAGACAAACATTATACTACTCTTTTCGCGCCGATCGCCAAACATTTCACCCAATTCTGTCTGTTTGTCTTTAAGTGGTGCTAATATGAATGGAGGCATATATATACGGCTCAATTTAGTGGCTGGATCTTTGCTCTTCAGGAACAACTCAAACATAGCCGCCGGTCCAAAACCGGTCAGACTCTTCACCACCGAATGATTGGTCATTTGTTGACGGCATTGCGAGAACACCGATATCGCTAACTCTTTGAGCTGATCCTGTCGTGACTTTTCGCTTGGATCTCTACAGTAGGAGATCAGCGACTCTAATGATATTAATTGCAAATGAATACTGTTTTTAAGAGAATCGGGAAGATATTTGAGTATTTCTGTGTAACACCGGAGTAGACCCACACTCGACAAGCGATACAAGTCTTTATCGTTGGATCCGAAAGTAAACGGTTCAATGATATAGACGACAATCATTGGCTGTTTGTGTGGACTTTCTTCCTGATCAGCTTCTGACTGTTGGGATGGATTTGTCGAATACTGATTACTCGAGTCGTTTTGACTCTCGTCACCGGCACTGGACTTTTCGGCACTAGTATTACTATCACTGTTAGGCATCGGAGAGTTCATCGGCTTATTGTTCGCACTGTTAAAGCCTCCAATACCAGCGGCACTGGAGCTGGTGGTAGTGCCACTGGTTTGAGTGCTACTTTGGCTGCCATTCAATGTATTTGTACTATCGTTTGACTGTTTTGTCTCAAATAGACTTTTGTCGAGCGTTTGTGTGCTGAGAAGTGGTGCCAAACTGTGACGACAGGCCTGAGCGTACATTCGCAGTTTGGCGGCTATACTTCCGTCGCCAATCTGGCCGAACCACTCATCGATCGCCAATTCTGATAACTTTTTAGCCGAACGGTTGCCCACACGGAGTATACCGTCTCGAAGTACCTTTGATATGGGGCTGTGTTTACCTAATCGCAGAATTTCGTAAGTAGTGCTCAACTCTTTGAAAAATGTTTTCACGTGTGATACGATATAATCTGTTTCGGGCGACACAACAACATAACCGATATCTCTGGTCATAGAGTAGGGTTCAAGTGATAACTTTTCCCAATACTTGAGGGCAAATGGAGACAACGCTACACAGTCTTTGTCGTAGCCGACCAACAAAGAGGGGATGGGTTGTGGTTCGCATTGATCTTCAGTACCGCGACCGGCCAGACGGTGGAACTGCCGCCACGTCAATGGTCCGGACACTGTATACGTCACTTCCCACATCTTTGTCTTCTTACGCTGCACTGACTCTTGCATTAATGGTTGCAATTGTCTTAATAAATGTATCACTTCTTGATTATTAACCGGAAATTTAGTCATACTGTGTGCCCATTCGTGTAACGGATTGTTGTGCTGATCGCCGCCATAGTTCTGAAGCATTAATTGATTGTTTGGCATATTATCGGAGGACATTTTGGCGGTCATCAAAGCATTCAAAGCCATTTGAGAGCCGTCTTTAAACAAAAGTACCGATGGATTCCTCCACCGACTCACGGGTTCACTGGACTTATGGTTTAGAGCTATCGTCGTTTGGCTGTTGAAGGGCTGGCTGTTTAGCCGATCGCTAATAGAGTCAAAGTGGACGGCTTTCGACAGTACCGAACACGAAGAAAACACATTCGTTGATTGAGTAATAATTAAGTCAATGATAGTCTGATCCAAATCCAAGTTCTCCTTATTTTCGGTCACACTATCGTCGACCACAGGAGTCGACTCAATAGCGGCCAAACTCTTCTTTTTAAGTCCATCGCACGGATCGTATATAAGTCCTGTAATCTCCACCTCATCTTCATAGAAGAGACCGGCGAAGTAACTGCGGTGCCGATTGACAACTGCGCTAAAGCCACAACTGCACCGGTACTGGTCGTCGTAACCGCCCGTATCGGGAAGATAGACGCCAACGTCATTGCCTTTAATGTTCATATTACAGACACATAGAGAACAACTCTCAAAATTGTGATCTCTAAACAAATTCAATATGGAGTCAGAAAGCGACAGATTGATGGCCAGACTGTGAGCTTCGGGAACTGAGGGCACCGATAAGTTGTCATGTGGTAAATGATTGCGAGCCATGTATGGGCTGTGTTGCAGTTGTGGATTGAAATGCATAGACGATGGCAATGGACTGGTGGATGGATGAGGGCTACGATGCGATGGGTTGTTAGAGAAGGCATGATTGTGATTAGCGTAGTAGCCTTGTTGTGTTGGCACTTGGCTATTGTCAGAATTGTAGTTCGGGTGATAGTGAGGTAGTGATGATTGTGACACAACGTCCATGTGTTGAGGCGTCATATACACAGATTGTTGGTGAGAACCGTGTAAGTGTGGCGGCATATGCTGAACGCCATGTGGCCCTGACATTGATTGTGGCGATTGTTGGTGATATTGATGGGGCACTGGCGACATGTTTGGCCGCATTCGCATCTGTGTGTACGGATGAGATGGAGCTCCCATACGAGACATCGGGTGTGGCATAAAGTTGGCCGCATTTTGCTTAAGTGGCGTCAAGTGATTGTAAGAATTGGACACACTTTTAGGTGGCATTTGATTCATTAGTAATTTAGTTGTTCCCGTCAATTGGGGACCGTTTGTGTTGGTCGGAGCACTACAGTTGGGCGCTGGCAGTGATGGCACCGTTTGCTCATATATACAATCTTTGGGAATTGTGGGCAGATTTGGAATATTAGGCAAAGGAGAGTACTTATTGGACGTCACCACTTGACTTTGAACCGGAGGTTTGTAAACATACGACCAGTCCTATTGGCATTTAGTTAAATGAAAACAAATTATAAAATACTACTAAAACTGTATATAAACTTCAAATATACCCTTGAATTCTCCATCATATTAGGACTGCAAGGATAGGCTGATTCGTCAATCAGTGTGTTGTCGAGTCCTATAAAGCCATTACAAGGCGACGGAGCCATCGGCTCGAGCGATGGCGGAGTTGGAAACATACGCGTGAGTTCTGCGACGCCTAACGCTATACTCGATGTGTTTTTGTTGGACGATTTGGACTGTTGTTCGTCTACTACAGTCGAAGTCGTGTTATTCGTACCGATTCTGGTGCTGCCGGACGGCGTAAGCGGCGCTTGGAATGGCTCGTCGTTGCTGTCCTCTCCAGAAGAGGTATCAAAAATCTGATCCAAATCACTATAAGAGGCCTTCAATTCATCCTCACGTGTGAAGACTTTTGTCATTTGTGGAGAAGTTGCCGACAGATCGGCTGTATTTTGTTTGTCTTTCTGCGAGTTATTAAAGTTAGGATCGGGTGAACTGTTGGGACCATTGCATTCAACTTTAATATTGGTATCGTTGGTCACCATTTCTTCTTTGACACCATTTTGCGTCACTCGATACCCGTCGTCGTCAAAGTCACTGAATTCGTATGGATCTCTTGGGTCCTTCATGTACTGCATATCACCAAACTCTCCATTGGCTGTCTGTCCACCGGTCGGACTTCTTACCCGTCTCCTTCCGTTCATATAACAGTAATCGTTATTTGTATTAAAACGTCTATTATAATCATTGCTATAATTCAGTCGCCTATTCTTCATCGGCGGTATATCACCGCAAATGTTAGTTAAGTCGTTGAGATGGCTGTAGTCGTAAAGATAACTGTTTCGCATATAATCTGAATCGTTGTCTTCGCAAGAGTTAACTCCCAGGAGAGGCCTCTTAACACCCGTTGAACCGTTTTGCTGTTGCGATTGATTTGTAACGCCAACTGACGCCGGATTTGTCGATGAATTACCATTTGTTTCGGAAGCCGGTATCAGAACGGCAATCGAGTCAATGTCTGAAGACTGACCGCCTGGTGTCCATTGATTCATCGAAACACTTGGCGAATCATCAGATATATTGTTGGCATTTACAGAGCCTTTAAGTGATGGATTGTTTGGTGACAATAGCTGTTCCAAACGTGTCTTCTCTTTATTGCCGCCGATGCCAGACATAGGACTGGGCGTCACAGCCGAAGAGGCCATAAATTGAGACGAATCGGTACCATTGGTTGGCTCTTCTTTGATGGGATGGGGAGACACCGAGAGATTGCTTTGTTCGACCGAAGAGGTGGGTCCGTCCAGAATGAGTGATTGTGCGACAGAACGGGGAGAGTCGATACCGTTGGCACCGGTAGGTGTAGCGGCACTTGACTGCAACGATGGCAGACCACCGCCACTGATTGGACTCTTGTATGAGTAGGTGGGCACTGATGTTGGTTGCGATATAGAGCTCGAAACACTCAAGTTATTGGCCGCCGTCGAAGTTGATGTGGTCGCTTGAGAACTGGATGTCGGCACCGATGAAGTGGTGGTCAAACTGTTGGTCACGTCGACAGATGTATTGAGTACTGTTGTTCGCCTATGAAATGGCAATGCATTTTTTGATACTTTATTACTACTATTGTTTAAACGGCTTTCTTTGTCGCCCTTCTTGTTAGTCGAAGAATTGTTTGATTGATTGAATGGATTTGAAGTATTCAACGCTTTTGAGCCCTTCTTCGTGGGTTTGCATCGAAAACAACTGCAGTTATACTTAACGCAGGGATCGCTCACATTCCAGAGGTTCAGATTACTGACCACCTCTTCGGACAGTTCCTTGTGTTTTGCTGAACTATTGACGTCGTTTTGTGGCAATAGACACAACTCTTGAGTCACACAGTGTTTCAATAAGTATGTATGGGTTGGGATTTGTTGTTGATATGGACACAGCACTGGCTTCGGGTGACACAATGAGCTATCATTTGAAACTATTTCACTAATATTTGTCACTAATTTTGCATTCATTTGCTTATTATTCGTTAAACATTTAGTCGTTTTTAATGGTTCGTCGATATCAGTCGTAAACACATAACAAAACGGATATTTCATACGAAAACCCGAAACAATCACTTCGACGACACGATTCATTGAATTGGAGGAATGGTTACCAAATTCGTTGCAACCCATGTCGGGACCAAAGTGTTGCGATAAACCGGCGCCCGATTGGGACGAACCAGATGTCGCACCTGAAGAGTCTTTTGACGAACCCATTTGGGTTAACGGGTAAAGTTGTTTCCAATCATTAAGCACTTTTTGCGCCGTCGGATCAGAGTCTTTAAAACTCTGTCCGGTCAACACACCGGCCAAACCATACGGACCTAAGATTACTGTCAAATTCATAACAAACATAATCAGTAAACTAAACACATAAGACTGAATGCTTCAGAAAAAACCTTTAATGCCATTCTGTGACAATTGGGCCGATTGTAGGTCAGCTTTGGTGATACGGTAGACGTTGGGATGTTGTCTAACATCAACATTGGCGCAGACAGTGCTGTCTCCGTGAACGAAGAAGTTGAATGCAAATGTCAGTTGAGTTCGTGGGCTCTTCGTTCGCTTTGTCCAACTGTTCCGCAATCACCACAACAATTAATTTCAACATATATTTCAATCATTTTTTAAAAACCATTACTTTTTTGCCGTCCGATCTGTGCTTTGATTATCGGCCGCACATGCGGTGGTCATCTCCGTCGGCTGGAAGAACCAACGACCTAATCGGGCAAATCCTCGCGATAACAAACATCTGATACGATAGACAGTAAACAATAAGTTATAAACAATAGTTAACTAAAGATAACAACAGATATACCTCTCGATTATATTATGAAAGGCTTTAAATAGAAGAGTCCGGCACTCGTACGACAAACCCGTTTCCCAGGAACCAGATTCGCATTCTGTGTATACAATCAGCACAAAAAAATCATACAATTAATACCATTTAATACAACTTTACACAAACTATATTGATATTTAAAGCCAATGTTTATTTGTTTGTTTTTACACCAAAAGCTACAACAGTTGTGTTGACACTTAAGTAAACATTAATTTCAAGTACAGAGAGAGAGAGAGAGAGAAAAAAAACACTAACAAACACTACATTTAAATGCAATTCTATATAAGCGTTACGTTTATCTCAATGTAAATAATTGATACATTATTAAATACAAATCATTATTAAATTACTACACATTACTATCCAAAATCACTAAATCAATCAAACATTACATCAATAAAAGTCAAATAAAAACTACATTTTATACGAATTGTATGCCTAGTTGTGTGCTCTCATTGTTGAATATATAAAATGTATTTTTTTAACCAATAAACCAAACATATGTGCAAATATTTGACCAAAAAGTTATCCAACTTATAAAAACGATAAAAAGCATTTCAAATACAATTTTGTTTCGGGTTTTAATGAATTTATATTCAATTGTATTAAACAAACAAAAACATTGATATTTAATCCCTATTTAATTCACTCACAACTGTATGCATTAAATTACTGTAAATTCATTATAAATATCGTTTTATTTAAGTCAATAAAAATAATGTTTAATTAATAATAATTAATACGTTTAATGTTTTGCCAAATGGTTTGAATGATAACTAACTTTGTATATAAAGTTACGATAAAAATAATTTTGCAAAATATATAAATCAAAACAAATAAGTATATCAAATGTCAGTCATTGAAATGTGAATCTGCTTAACATTATTGTCGTTAAGCTTAAGGGATTGCTTTGCTTTTCACTTTTAAACAAATCCCACACATCTCTATGGCTTTCACTTCTCCGATAGAGATGCGGAGGGAGAGAGAAAGTGAGAGATGATATGAAAAGTATAAGTGAAAACAATCAATAAGTGGTTTAACGCTATTTTATAGCTTTGAAAGCATACGGGCCGTCATGTTATGTTTTATTATTTATAATAATAACATTAACGCTCATCGGTATACCTCCTGTCTGTCTATGCTATTTAAAAACGAGTCAAATGAGTGAAAACCTATCATAAATCAAATCCATTACATCTACTCTAATGTACTGCTAATTATGCAAATAAATTGATTATCTCATCCCATGTTATGCGATACACACATATCCTATACTATTAACTAAACACTCAATTCTTACTCAAAATTTTCAATACATAATCGCTTTCTCTGTAAGAAACCCTAAACTTATCAATCAATTAATTGTTTTTATAGTCTAATATCAAGTAATATCTGTTGCATTCATAATAAACAATCAAATTCTTCGTCAAATACTATAAATAAACAAATAGTTAAATGTTTTCTCTAAATAAATACTTATAAAACATACAAAATATATCGCTATTAAATTAAATAACTTAAACAAAGTATATAAGAATTTAAACTAAAAAACATTACAACAAAATTCAATGCAAAATCAACGCAAGTTTTGCTTAAACTTCTTCCAAAATAATTGTCAGAATGAAAGCAAAATGTCTATAGACTTGAATGAAAAGCAAAATTAATACTATAAAGCAATTATGAAAGAAAAGGCCCAAAAAACTGGTTAAACACAAAGATATATCATTAGTTCATTGCACCAACACTTTCATCCAATTGAATGCTATTTAATGAGTTAATAATGAATTCGCTATTTATATTCAAACCCATTGAATATCATTTTATAACAAATCTATTAATAAATTATAAAACTATTGAAAAAATTTATTTACAAAAAACATAATAACAACTAATACTCTAATAATATATAATAAATTAACGCTTTAAATAAATAGCAATATATTTAACACATTAAATGTTTTATAATTCAAGGACTTTTGTAAATGTAATCAACAAAAATATATTAAGATATTCATAGCATTTGTTATAATAAAAAAAAAACAAATTCTTATAATTATTTAAAAATAAATTTCAAAGAAAACATTGAATTTTAAGACTGAAAACGAGGAAAAAATATATTTAAAAAATATTTTAAACACATTTTAAGCTTTAAATGACAACAACATTATTACTAAAACACAAATCACTATTAAGAAGGCATTACATAAACCATATCTAATTTCCTTACAATTACTAAACTATAACTAAACATTTAAAGCATTCAATTTGAAACGTCTAATAAAAAATTTATTTTAAAAAACATTTAGCAATTGGAAAGATAGTGTGTGTGTAATAAAAATGTAACACTTTTTCAGTACATAAATAATAATTGAAGAGACTTTTCAAGTGCCGAGAAGAGTGAGACACGAGAGTGAGTGAGAGAGATATGCAGAGAGAAAAGGGATCAGTGTTTTGAGAGACAATAAAACAAAAAAGTTTAGTGTTTAGTGAGTGCAACAAAATACAGACACAAATATGGGGAGAGTCTGTGAGGTATATGTTTGCCAGATAGAGAGGGTAGAGGAGAGCACTGCACAAGTGGTGGCCAAAAAAGCATTGCATTACCAATCAATGAACTTCTTTACCCCAAAACTACTTTATTTAACGTAAATATCTCACTCACTGTATCTGCTCTCTCCTCTCCTCTCGCCGTATCGTTTTGCTAACAATTCAACTGATATTTCACAGCAAACAGTGAGAGAGTAAGAGAGAGACAGAGATTCCTCTTATTTTGCAGGCGTTTTAGTGTAACATTCGACGAAAAAATGTGATCTCAAGGCAAAGGTTGGCTAAAGAGAAGTGGACTCTCATTGGCAATACATCTGTACGGGAGAGACAAGTGAGCTCTGGATTGAGAGGGAGAAACACCATTGCATATGCACTTCAAGGCCTGTCATAACTACACAATTAAAAGCCAAACATGTTTTGCTTATTCTATTATATTGGACGCCGTTTACCACTAAAAATCATCACTAAATTTATATATTTTTCAATATTTTTCCCTTCATTTTCAAAATATTCAATCAAATTATTTTGTCTCCCGTTTGGCGTAAACAAGTATATTATTGTCAGCCGTTTGCGCCTCTTATCTCTCAATTTAGTAACTCTTTTTAGTTAATAAATAAAATACTAAATAATTTCTAACATTATATTTGATATCATTTTATCGCTAATTATCGATAAAATACTTTTACGCTAAAGAATAATACAAACAAAACACTAATTTCTTATTCATATCGGAAAAAAACTTTAAACAAAAAAAAACATCAAAAACACAAACAAATCTTCAAATATAAAGACAAATGAATTCAATTGGATTTGAAGTGAAAATTGGGAACAAATGTGAGAGAAGTGGAGGAATGAGTGGTTTTTGTAATACTTGCCTAACGGCTAAACAGATAAACACAAACGTAAAAAACCTAACTATTCGTAAAAGTAGTTCATTTAAATTGAGGTCATTTTCTAGCGAATCAAACATTTTATAAATCATAATAATTACATCAAAAATGAAATACTTATGTATTAATGAATAAACGAGTCAAACAAACAAACAAAACCCACAATAATTACAAATTAAACGCAATATCATATAACGGACACTTGGAAAAAGTGCGGCCAATTACCTGACAGCTCGTTGTTGACCAGTTCTGTGAGGTCGGGCTCCTCGCCGTACCAGAAGACCCATAACTCTTTGGCGAACGCGTTCTGATTGTCGGCAAACTTGGGGCCGCCGTTAAGGCCGGCGCTTAGACCACCGCCGCAGCCGTCCGACTGGTTTTTGATGCGCCGCCAAACGCACAGCTGATCGGCGGCCAAACATTTACTGTACGAACTCAGCACCGGATCTTCTAATGGCTCGGCGCTCGATGTGTCACACGTCAGGCGCCGCCATTTGATGCCACATAAGTCGGCCTGAAATTCAAACATACATTCAATTAATTTTTTAGTCAATTAAATTGTTTTAAAATTAAAATTTCAACATTAAATACATATAAAAACAATGCATTGAGACATTGAATTAATTATTTAGTTTTTAAGGCAATAATAAAATGTCAATAAAAATATTAATTATTATTAAAATAAAACATTTAGTGAAACAATATATCTATAAATCAAATGTTTTTTGATCTCAAATTTTTTTTTCATTGTTGATATCAAAACACAATTAGTTATTAATATTGATATTACTTTCGTATTAAATAACTAAACATTAAATGTAATCAAAACTCATTTGTTATTGTTTTTGTGGTTAAAAAAAACTCAAATAACACTTAAATTAACTATAAATGAGTGACACATTTGACAGATAATCATATGTAGACATCACTACACATTTGGCCACAGATTTGCCGTCAAAAACAAGACAAACAAAAACAAAACACAAATCAATTAAATTGGTGTCAAAACCACTTTTAAAAAACGTGTGATCCATCTGATGGCCAGAGCCGACATCGGGACCAATTGGCCAGTTGTCAGACAAATGGATCACATTTTTTAAAACCACAAAACAAGTGGAGAGACATAGAGGTGAAGATAATGGGCACAAATGTGCGGCTATACTGACCAAAGCGAAGAAGTTTGTGTGACAGTCTTCAAGGCTGGACCCGTTGGTGACGTTAGGATGTGTCATGTCTTGAGTAATGATCGACCGATTGTCTACCGATTGTTGGCCGACATGTCTGACTGTGTTTTGCTGTTTGTGTCGCAACGGGTGCGGTCTATACGGGTGACCGTCAGTACAGACCACTCACTAATTGCTTTACGGATGGGTTAACAGGTCTACGCCCGACCATCGATGGCCACTACGATGACCAACGATAATGCCATTCAATTACTAACAATATATATACTATCCGTACGAGTGGTTCAAAAAAAAGTGTCGTTTTTGTGGCACTCAATGGTTGGCATTCAGACAGACATTTGACTCAAATATTCATACAAAACATGGCGTACGCTATGGCTAATCGGTTTTGTGTCCATACATTACGTCACTTACAAACTCTTCACACACTCTGGTCGTCATTCATCCCAATCAAGTGTTTCACACTTTAAATCAATTCAATTGTTGGCCAAACCATTGGTCAGTACGGCCTAAACTATGTTAGCACCGGCTATTACGGTACGGCCATTACGGGTCCATTTGGTTAGGTTTGTGACCTGTGTTTGGGGCCGGCATTTGCAGAGCCCCTGTGTTGACGTGTTTGGTGTGTATGAGGCAGTGATCGCTTGTATTGGACATCTCATTGGCTGACAGTTCACTGACAGCTCTATATGATTGCCTCTCTCTCTCTCACACACACTGTGTGTCTGCAAACACACATACATTGACACAACTGTGCCCGACATCTGGTGTCATACAAACACATATACTTTATAAGCTAAAGAATTGACAAATTCTGTATAAATTCTGTTCATTTATTTAAAAAACACTTCAATTGTTGCCATTCATCTCTTGGGCGGCTGCGAGCTGTTGATCCGCTACCTCCTGGTCATCCCGATGAACATATATCCGGCGATAGAGAGTCTGAATCCACTGAATCTGCGAAAAATTGCTAACAACCCGACCAGTAAACTGCATCTGTTCCGGATGTAGTGCATCACTGTGTGTCCGCTTTATTAATACCACGACACACCCGGCCTCACGCGCCGCCACAAGTTCTTTGAATAAAATTAATAGAAATATTTTAAATTATATATAAAAATGCACACAAAATTTAAATATTAAAAAAAACTATATTAAATACCCTTATAATTGTTTGAAATGAATAGCATTTCCTTTGTATGGCAATCACAATTACGGGCCACTTCTCTAAAAGTGTCGGCACTGGTCTTGGGGCCCAAGTGGCCGTGGGACGACTGGAAGTATTGTTCGATATAACCGGTCTATAAATAAATATTAATTTAATATACATTTAAAATGAGTATAAATTAAATTTTAAAATAATTGTATGCCTAGTTGTGTGCTCTCATTGCTCAATATATAAAATGAATTTTTTAAACCAATAAATACTTATAAAACATACAAAATATATCGCTATTAAATCAAATAACTTAAACAAAGTATATAAGAATTTAAACTAAAAAACATTACAACAAAATTCAATGCAAAATCAACGCAAGTTTTGCTTAAACTTCTTCCAAAATAATTGTCAGAATGAAAGCAAAATGTCTATAGACTTGAATGAAAAGCAAAATTAATACTATAAAGCAATTATGAAAGAAAAGGCCCAAAAAACTGGTTAAACACAAAGATATATCATTATATCATTGCACCAACACTTTCATCCAATTGAATGCTATTCAATGAGTTAATAAAATTTATAAAACTTTTAAAAATATAATTATTATTTTTTAAATAACCCAATAAATAATGGCAACATTTAAAACATTATTTTTTAAATTAAATCATAAATAACTGAACATTCAAAAACAATTAAATTCAATTGAATTTGAAGTAAAAATATATTTTCCCTTCATTTTCAATTGAATTATTATTGTCAGCCGTTTGCGTCTGTTATCTATAATTTTAGTAACTAATAGTCAATAAATAAAATACTAAATAATTTCTAACATTATATTTGCTATCATTTTATCGCTAATTATCGATAAAATACTTTTACGCTAAAGAATAACAGAATAATACAAACAAAACATTAATTTCTTATTCATATCGGAAAAAAACTTTTTTAAACAAAAAAAACATCAAAAACACAAACAAATCTTCAAATATAAAGACAAATGAATTCAATTGGATTTGAAGTGAAAATTGGGAACAAATGTGAGAGAAGTGGAGGAATGAGTGGTTTTTGTAATACTTGCCTAACGGCTAAACAGATAAACACAAACGTAAAAAAAGTTGTAAAGTTTACCACTCGGTTGTTGACGGATTTGAACATAAGATCGAGTTTAATTTGATCCCATTCTGACAAAATATAAAATTTTGGGCCAAATTCTTTCCACTTCTTGAGATTGACGGGAATGTCAGCAAACAGATGTCCTGCGAGCATACGCTTGCGATAGCCATAGATCCAGACATAGCGATACAATTCGTCAATACTTGATATTTTAGCGCCGGTCTTAGACAACTCAACCATAGTATCAATGATTGATTTTCTTACTAAAAATTATATTAAAATAATATATTAGTTATTAATATTGATATTTCGTGAATAACTAAACATTAAATGTAATCAAAACTCAATAAATAACACTTAAATTAAACTTAAATTAACTATAAATGAGTGACACATTTGACAGATAATCATATGTAGACATCACTACACATTTGGCCACAGATTTGCCATTAAAAACAAGGCAAACAAAAACTAAACACAAATCAATAAAATTGGTGTCAAAACCATTAAAAACGTCTATACGAAGACAATTGCCACAAATGTAAGGCTAAAGTATGAGTTTAAATACCGATTATGACATCGTTGGATGAGACCATCGGAGACACTGTTAATGAAAAAATTTATTAATTTTATTCAAAAAATACATTAAACATAAAACAACATACAGTGGTGTTTGTCGAGCGCTTTGGTGACCTGATTATCATCTCGTAGCTGATCCACTAACGCCTGCACCATTTCCTGAGTCCAATCTTCAGTCAAACACTTCTCCAGATTATACCGATTTTCGAGGAACGGCTTCACAACCTTCTTCTGGTAATCATATCTTGTAGTGACACCTCTAACGCCAGACACAATTATCTTTGGCTCAATAAGCCTTACGATACCCGCCATTATATTAATTAGTTTAAAATTATAATCAAATCTAATCTAATTTAATTTAATTACTTTTAAGTAAAACTTCTCTTCAAAACCAACAAAAAAAAAGTACATAATTTGTGTGAATAAGTAAAAAGTTACAGTTGTTATTGAAATTTTTGCACTTTAAATACAAACAAAGTTTGATTTGAATTGTAATCAACAAATCATTATTAAAGACAACTACTGATTGGTGGCCAACACATTCACATACAGATCATCTATAGATCATATGGTGGCCGATATGTTGAAACCAAAGACATTAACTAATATATTAAGTCAGGCCAACACTAGCGGTGTTGAGTGTACTCTGTATGACATGAATGTGTTTGACATTTACTTACCAATTAATGATTGAATTGATTATAATCTGATCCAGTCTTCTGAACCGAGAGGGAACACTATTGGCTTACTCTGGGTTTGGTGACAAAGACGCCCGTATGACTGCTGCCATCACTTCCAGTATTTGGTTGTCGTATGAAAAGTATGGCAAAACAGCTTTAAATGAAGACCGACTCATGTCTGTTATGTTTGAGTGTCAGGTATGACCCGAACCCGATTGGTGGCCAAACTTTGGATCAATTAAAGTATGTTATTGTTTGTCAAATAGGAGGGCAATGTGGTGGCGGCCAATGTGGCCAATGTTTTACTCTGTCTTTTGGCCAAAAAGTCGGTGCCGTTAGGTATGCTTCAGATGAAGATCAAGTCGTTGACTGACCATTTGGAAGCACCACTCAATCAAGTGTCCGCTTCTTAATCTATAGTTTAATGAATTGTTTTATTTTAAGTTTTTATTTAATAATTAATTTGATTACAATTTAAATGATTTGTTTTGTTGTAAATAACTATTGCAACAATTATTGTCTTTTGAGTATATCTAACAGGCATTTGATTACCATTAATGTTTAAATGCAAATAAATTAATAATCAATTGATTATTCAAATCAATAAATGTTTACCTTTCTGGGCGACAGACTCTTCAGATCGAGTAATGATATTCTGTCTGTCGGTTGGATTTTGTCGTAATCTTTAGGATCAGAGAAAGTCAACGGAAGAAGTCCTTGCTTTTTGAGATTTGTTTCTGTATTTAAAAACACATTAAACAATTAAAACTTATAAATATATTAACAATTCATACAAACATACCGTGAATTCTGGCAAAACTTTTCACAATTATAGCGCGACCTCCGAGATGTCTGGGTTGGAGAGCCGCGTGCTCTCGACTACTGCCCTCTCCGTAGTTGTC